>JADBJO010003396.1:125000-127500 GCA_016801955.1 Conus betulinus
TTCCACACAATGTTGTGACGTGACATGACTCCACACCATATTGTGACTTGACATGACTTCCACACCAATGTTATTACTTTACATGACTTCCAAACCAATGTTGTGACTTGACATGACTTCCAAACCAATGTTGAAACTTTACATGACTTCCACACCAATGTTGTGACTTTACTTTTATGTTCACACCAATGTTGTGACTTTACATGACTTCCACACCAATGTTGTGACTTTACTTTGATGTTCACACCAATGTTGTGACTTTACACCAGCCGCCGTGGCGAAGTGGTTAGCGTCGCGGACTCTCGGCTGGGAGGTCGTGGGTTCGAATCCCATCAGAGTCATGTGGGTTTTTCTGCCCCGACCGGCTCCTACCCAGAGTTGAGTTTGCTGCGGACTCAGTTGGGAAGACTGGGACCACACAGTCGAGTTTCATCCACTTAATGGATGCGTTTCTGAGAGTGTTGCTCAAATTTCCTGACCAACACTGCAGGGTGCCTGCATCTCTCGGGCCTGGTTGACGCTGGGATATATTATGAAAGGAAGCGTAGAGTACAGCCCTGTCATGTAGTCTCAGACCGAAATGGAAATCCGTAGCATCATCTTAATCATCCTCATTCTCATCGATCAGCATTAAAAAAAAAATGTCTCAATTCTGTGGCCCTTCATGCCCTGCTCTCATGGTGACCTCAGTTTCGATGTCCTCTCCACGTCTGTGGCCTTGGTTTGGTTCCGTCGGGGTCACCGGTATCGGCGAGTCCATGGGGTCTGTCGTTGGACGGACGTGGTGGCGCCCTCCGGAGGGAGAGCTCACTCACGCCGGCTCCGCGACTAAGCAATTATTGTCGTCAGTAGGGGGCTTAGTAGGTGGTGTCCTGCGTATGTTAGATCAGAACAGGCGCCACTGAACACCACCGAAGTGACTCGGCAGCAGCAGTGCAGTGTCTCCTCCGGTGGGTTGCCTCTTGACAACTCGGCATTGACTGTTCCCTGTGGATTGGCTGTGGCTGTGGACGGAATGTCGGAATGAGCGGCGTGGGTGCGCTGACTCTGAGGTGGCGCAGAAGTTGGGACAAAAAAAAAAAAAAAAAAAAAAAATGTTGTGACTTTACACAACTTCCACACCAATGTTGTGACTTTACACAACTTCCACACCAATGTTGTGACTTTACATGACTTCCACACCAATGTTGTGACTTTACATGACTTCCACACCAAATGTTGTGACTTTACACGACTTCCACACCAATGTTGTGACTTTACACGACTTCCACACCAATGTTGTGACTTGGCACGACTTCCACACCAATGTTGTGACTTGGCACGACTTCCACACCAATGTTGTGACTTGGCACGACTTCCACACCAATGTTGTGACTTGGCACGACTTCCACACCAATGTTGTGACTTGACACGACTTCCACACCAATGTTGTGACTTGACACGACTTCCACACCACCATGTTGTGACTTGACACGACTTCCACACCAATGTTGTGACTTGACATGACTTCCACACCAATGTTGTGACTTGACATGACTTCCACACCAATGTTGTGACTTGACACGACTTCCACACCAATGTTGTGACATGACACGACTTCCACACCAATGTTGTGACATGACACGACTTCCACACCAATGTTGTGACTTGACACGACTTCCACACCAATGTTGTGACTTGACACGACTTCCACACCAATGTTGTGACTTTACACAACTTCCACACCAATGTTGTGACTTACACAACTTCCACACCAATCTAGTTGCAAAGTGAGGTGACTGCAGGTGGAAATCTAAACAAATCTTAAATAAATGTTAGCGAACCGCCCAGAGAAACGTGGACCAAACATGGCACGTTTCGACCTCTTAGGTCTTCTTCAGGCTAGACACAAACAAGTAGGACAATGAAAAATGAATTAATTTGTTACTTAGCTTAGATCTCTTCACTCTTCAATGCAAGGTAGGCCGGCTTTGAAATGTTGTGACTTTACATGACTTCCACATCAATGTTGTGCCAGCTTTGACTACCACATCAGTCTTGGTAACTTTGTTTTGACTTTCACACCAGTGTTGTGTTTTCCACTGCAGTATAATTTTCTTTCTTCCTTTTGCAAAAGTTGTCTTTCTTGCTGCTGAATCTGTGGTTCCAGATTAGCTCAGTGGTAGAGCCCAGAGTATAGCCTCGGAGGTTGCAAGTTCGAATCTGTAGAGTGCTCATTATCGAAATAGCATTTTTATCTATTTTGTGTGTGTGTGTGTGTGTGTGTGTGTGTGTGTGCTGATCTTAAGATGTGTTGGTTCTGGTGGAGACCCCCTGCCCCCACTCTCCGTGAATGATTGTTTCTGTCTCTTGTGTCACCTTTGATGGGGATGGATGATTAACCTGAATGGAATTTACTTGTAAAAACAATAGTAAATGTTAACGGCAGGCTATCCAGAGTATAAAACACCATCGTACTCCCCAGGGCAAAACAGTTTCAGAGATGGTTGTATTTGTACCT
>JADBJO010003396.1:132500-140000 GCA_016801955.1 Conus betulinus
GATCTGGCAGTTTGATAGTAATTCTGAACGCGACACTCAGGGTGGACTCTGGTAGGCCGTACTGCTGTGTCTGTGTGCCCAAATGGCCATTTTAAGTGGGGTTTTTTTTGGTTTTGTTTTGTTTTGTTCTTCAGTTATGTTAACATGGTTTTTTTTTTTTTAATAGCTTTTTTTTTTTTTTACATCAGAAGAAAGAAAAGAAGGAAAGTGTGAGTGAAAAATGAAAAGGAATAGCTGGCATTCTCAGCGCAGCCAACTGTTGTTCGTCTTAATTAACAACACCAGTTGCATAGCTAACCATACGTAAGTAACAATGTTACTGGCATAATTACCATGTGTGATTAACAGTGTCAGCATAGTTACCATGTGTAATTAACAGTGTCAGTTGCATACTGCCATACTTGATTGACAGTGCCAATAGTATGGTTGCCATGCTTAATTGACGGTGCCAATAGTATGGTTGCCATGCTTAATTGACGGTGCCAATAGTATGGTTGCCATGCGTAATTGAGAATGCCAATAGTATGGTTGCCATGCTGAATTGACAATGCCAATAGTATGGTTGCCATGCTGAATTGACGGTGCCAATAGTATGGTTGCCATGCTGAATTGACGGTGCCAATAGTATGGTTGCCATGCTGAATTGACAATGCCAATAGTATGGTTGCCATGCTTAATTGACGGTGCCAATAGTATGGTTGCCATGCTTAACTGACGGTACCAACAGTATGGTTGCCATGCTTCATTGACAGTGCCAATAGTATGGTTGCCATACTTAATTGACAGTGCCAACAGTATGGTTGCCATGCTTAATTGACAGTGCCAATAGTATGGTTGCCATACTTAATTGACAGAGCCAGTAGTATGGTTGCCATACTTAATTGACAGTGCCAATAATATGGTTGCCATGCTGAATTGACAGTGCCAGTAGTATGGTTGCCATGCTTAATTAACAGTGCCAATAGTATGGTTGCCATGCTTAATTGATGGCGCCAATAGTATGGTTGCCATGCTTAATTTACAGTGTCAGTAATATGGTTGCCATGCTTAATTGACAATGTCAATAGTATGGTTGCCATGCTTAATTGAGAATGCCTGTAGCATAGTTGCCATACTCAGTTGAATTTGCCACTAGCATAGCTGCCACACTTAATGAGAATGCCACTAGCATAGCTGTCATACTTAATTGAGAATGCCACTAGCATAGCTGTCATACTTACTTGAGAATGCCAACAGCATAGCTGGCATACTTAATTGAGAATGCCTCTAGTATAGCTGTCATACTGAATTGAGAATGCCAACAGCATAGCTGTCATACTTAATTTGAGAATGCCAACAGCATAGCTGTCATACTTAATTGAGAATGCCAACAGCATAGCTGGCATACTTAATTGAGAATACCAACAGCATAGCTGGCATACTTAATTGAGAGTGCCAACGGCATAGTTGGCATACTTAATTGAGAATGCCAACAGCGTAGCTGGCATACTTAATTGAGAATGCCAACGGCATAGCTGTCATACTTAATTGAGAATGCCAACAGCATAGCTGTCATACTTAATTGAGAATGCCAACAGCATAGCTGTCATACATAATTGAGAATGCCTCCAGCATAGCTGGCATACTTCATTGAGAATGCCAACAGCATAGCTGGCATACTTCATTGAGAATGCCAGCAGCATAGCTGTCATACTGAATTGAGAATGCCAACAGCATAGCTGCCATACTTAAATTGAGATGCCAACAGCATAGCTGTCTTAACTAGAAAGTCACTAGCATAGCTGTCATACTGAATTGAGAATGCCAAACAGCTATAAATTGAGAATGCCATTACCGTAGCTGCCATGCTTAATTGAGAATGCCAACTGCTATAAATTGAGAATGCCATTACTGTAGATGCCATGCTCAATTGAGAATGCTAACAACATAGCTGCCATGCTTGATTGAGAATGCCGCTGTCAAAGCTATTGAGAATGCCATAAGCATAGCTGCATACTTGATTGAGAATGCCACTTGCATACTGCTGTACTTATTGAGAATGCCACAAGCATTGCTGCAGTACTTAAAAATTGAGAATGCCACTACCAAAGCTATTGAGAATGCCACTAGCAAAGCTGTGTACTTGATTTAGAATGCCACCAGCATAGTTGCAGTACTTAAATTGAGAATGCTACTAGCATAGCTGCATACTTGATTTAGAATACCACAAGCATAGCTGCATACTTGATTTGGAATGCCACAAGCATAGCTGCATACTTGATTTAGAATGCCACAAGCATAGCTGCATACTTGATTTAGAATGCCACAAGCATAGCGGCCATACTTAAGCGAAAATAATATCAACAGCATAGCTACCATACTTAAGTGAAAATACCCAGCATAGCTGCCATACTTAAGTGAAAAATGCCACCAGCATAGCTGCCATACTTAAGTGAAAATACCACCAGCATAGCTGCCATACTTAAGTGAAAATACCACCAGCATAGCTGCCATACTTAAGTGAAAATACCACCAGCATAGCTGCCATACTTAAGTGAAAATACCACCAGCATAGCTGCCATACTTAAGTGAAAACATCACCAGCATAGCTGCCATACTTAAGTGAAAACATCACCAGCATAGCTGCCATACTTAAGTGGAAATGCCACCAGCATAGCTGCCATACTTAAGTGAAAACATCACCAGCATAGCTGCCATACTTAAGTGAAAACATCACCAGCATAGCTGCCATACTTAAGTGAAAACATCACCAGCATAGCTGCCATACTTAAGTGGAAACATCACCAGCATAGCTGCCATACTTAAGTGGAAATACCACCAGCATAGCTGCCATACTTAAGTGGAAATACTACCAGCATAGCTGCCATACTTAAGTGAAAATGCCACCAGCATAGCTGCAATACTTAAGTGAAAATGCCACCAGCATAGCTGCCATACTTAAGTGAAAATACCACCAGCATAGCTGCCATACTTACGTGAAAACACAACCATCATAGCTGCCATACTTAACTGAGAATGCCAGTAGTATAACTATTGCATTTGATCAAGACTCCAGTAGCATAGCAACCATACTTAATTAAGTACCATTTAAATTAAGGATGTCAGTAGCATAGTCTCTACATTTGATGAAAAATTTTAACAGCATAGCTGCCATACTTAATTAAGAATGTTAGGACTTTAGTAGCAAAGCTTGCATACTTAATTAAAAATGTCAATAGCATCATTACCATAGTTGATTAGGATTGTCAGTTGTATAGTTACCATACTTGATTAAGAATTTTAGTTGAATGGCTGCCATGTTACGGACTGACATGTGTGTTTTGCAGGTTGTCTTTTGTTGTATGTTTCTTCTTCAGGATGAGACCCCCCCCTTTTTTTTTTTTCGCCTTTGTGTTGACAGCCTGGAAAGACAGTGTGTGGTCAGCAGGGCTTTGATAATGAAACTTCACAAAACTTTACTTGTTTTTATGAGGAATATAGAATTCATGATATACAGGCTGATGCTACATCTTATGCTTTAAGTTACTTTATGTCATTTGCAAAAATAGTTATTCTTTATTTGGATAATTATGCCTTTCTCTGAAGGCTTTGCAAAGCCCGAATGAGACCACATTTGGAAGAGGGGAAACATTTTCAGTATCAATTTTCAAAGAGGCAGTAAGTTATGATTGCAGTGGCCAACTGAAGTGACTATGATTGTAGGAGTGTGAGTTACCTAGAAAGATTAAAATATCAAATTTTCACCCACTTAGAGGTGAAGGATTACAAATAGAAATTAACATGGATGTGGAAAGATCTTTAATGCATTAGATTGCACTAACTTGTGACAAGATATATACTCTGCTTGGCTCCTTTGAAACCCGGAATTACTAATGAAAAGAGCTTTTTGAAATGTTGTGACACTAAATCAGAGAAAGATTGATGCATTTACAGACTTACAGACATTTGAAATTCAATCCCTTTAGTGTAACTGGATGTGGATTGGTGTGTATGGGGGATTAAAGACTGGATACGTAGTAATTTGTAGGGTACTTTTTATATTGAAGAGTAGGTAAATAAATCATGACTTAAAGCATACCCATTTCTAGTGCTTCACCATTGCCTGGATATAGGTTTCTGTGGTTTTTAACATATGACTGACAATTTCTTTTGCATTGGAAATTTATATGGTATTGAAATTGAAAACCTGGGCTATCTGCCTGGGTCAAAAAAAAATTGTCTCTGTTCAAATACTGGTTGAAAAGAGGGACAAATACTCACCTTCAAAAATCATCCAGATAGATGTAATAAAGTTGGACTGCTTGGGCTCTTTCAAAACCGGATGCAAAACACAGGAGGGAAAAAACCTGTGAACTCACTTGGGAGAAGAGGAGTTGTGCACTTCAACTCGTAGAGTCTTCAAAGCAACAAGCAGCTGCTTTGAAGACTGTACGAGTTGAAGCACACAACTCTTCCTCTCCCAAGTGAGTTCAAAGGTTTTTTCCTCCTGTGTTTTCCATCCAGATAGTGATTCTAGATTGTCACATTTATGGGAAGAAACATTCATGGGCTATCATTGCATGGTTAGACATTGGCATACATAGTGCATACTAACCACAGCAATAAACAAAAACAAATCATTGTAATATCAATAGCCAGAGGGCTATTAAGCAGCTGTATAGCTTGTTCCTGCATCCACCATGTAACGAAAAGTTATTCCTGGCTAACATGCCTGTATGTATGTTTCCAGCGACACTGGCTACAACGGCATTCTCCCAGAACCTGGACAGTATGCGACGGGCATGATGTTTCTGGATCGGGCCACTGCCGCTCAGGCCGAAGACACCTTCACCAAGTTTGCTGAGAAATATGGTCTCCAGGTTAGGTCTCAGCGATACTTTGGTCGTAAATGCTTGATTTGTTACTGTTTGTTTACAAAAAAAAAAATAAATAAATAAAAGCAAACAAACAAAAAAAACCCAGTCCCCTCCCTACATCTCTTCATACATTTTACTGCCCAATACACATGCACACACACACTCCATCTCTTTATTTATATAATTTTACCAACCATATTTGGGTTGTAGTCCATATAATACCAATTTATGAGTTCACAGACATCAGTTCATGTAATCAGTCTGATTTTTTTCCCCACAGAGACCCATTCATAATTTCTTGAAAAAATATGAAAATGTTCGAAAATGCTGTATCTTAGCATGTTAGAAAAGTGGGAAAACCATTTTGTAGACAACCTTTTGATCCGCATCCACGCCAGAATTAATGTTTTGTTCTTTAGGCCTCTTTCCATCCCCTTACCAAGTAACATTTAAATTGATTCAGGAGTGTTTGCATAATTGTGCTGACACCTGGGATTCTTAGGCTTTGGAGAAGAATGTGTTATCCTCTTGGACACCTTTCTGTTTGTTAGTGCGCTAGTATCCCTGTGATGAAAATGAATCTTCTGACAACCATAAGCCGATTATTCATGTGACTGATATTGCCAAACAGTTGTAATGATTAAAAAACACTTACTTGTGGAAAGATGTCAAGTTTTTTCTTTCTTTCTGTGTATGCAGGCTGATACTCCTGCGGACGCTGCCTGTATAGGCAGGCAGTGGAGTTTTGTGTGTATGACCGTTTTTTATCCCACCATTAAGGCAGCCATACTCAATCTTCGGAGAAGGTGCATGCTATGTGTAACATGTCATCCATACCAACAGCCAAACTGGCCTTCTCTTCCAAAAGTTGGTGATGGGATTTTACATGTGTGCAAGATGTTGTGCATGTGTTCACACACGGAACCTCGATTTATAGTCTCATTCGAAGGACTGTATTGGGAATGGAGTCAGAACTAATGTTAATTCCGAGGGAAAAATCCCCCTGTACCGAAATTCGAACCTGCAACCCCGGATCACGAGTCCGGCGCTCAACCAACTGAGCTATTCCGTCAAGTGAAGGGAAACAAAAATATATGTAGGCTATGTGCACACACACACACACACACACACACACACACACACACACACACACACACACACACAATGCCTACACACACATACACACACGCACAATCACTATTATTGTTTATTACTACTGATATTGTGTTCATACATAATTGTTACTGAAGGTCTGTATATGTGGGTGTACAGGTACTGGCATGGCGCACGGTACCTGTGGACAACACTTGCATTGGTTCAGTGGCCAGAAGCACGGAGCCTTTGATCCGCCAGGTGGGAAAGCTACATCTTGTCACCTGTTGTGTTTGCTGCTGTGTAGTCTTCATAATCAGAATCCATTCCCCTCCGTTTTTGTTAGGATGCATTTAGAAATCTTTATTTTCAGCTTATTGACAAATATGGTAATGTATAGGCCTGATGTAGCTTTATTTATGAATTTGTATTTACTATGGAGTCCAGTTAATGGAATCTTGATAACATGATAAACTTCTTGTTAGCTGTCACATTTGGACCTGAATTCGTCTTTTTTAAAAAATGAAATTTCATAATTTGATCATGACCTTTCACAATACCAAAGAAAGTTTGAAGTCATGAACAACTGAAATGAAGTACTGTCAACCTGTATAACATGAAAATGAAAAACAGTTCTTGTTTTCTTTTTTCTTTTTTTTCCTTGCACAGAATGCAACAGATGTCAGACAACATGATGGCAGAGTAGCGTTTCTCTTTCATCTTTTTTTTTTTTTTCTAAATGGCTGCTGTGTTGCATACTGTGATTGGCTAAGAAGACTGCAGTGATGACTCCGCACAAAAAAGAGGCTATTTGCCGTTCATAATTGACAACCTGGAAATCATCAATGCAAAATGTTTGAACTAGAAAGTTAATGACGATCCTAGTATGGGAATGTCTGTCAAACCCTTCAGTTATGATGATCATTAAAAGTAGATCAGTAAATCAGCAACATCAGCAGTGACAGTCACACATAAAACTCATTCAGTCATTGACAGGATTTCTTCTTGGTGATTGTTTTGAGGTTTTAGTATGAAAGGAAGTAAATGTCATATGAACTCTTTTGTAACCTGGCTTTACGTCATTGTGGACATTGAAATCAAAAGTTCAGTTGAATTGAGTGTATATCTGTCATCACCATGTTTCAGCAGCTTAGTCACATTCACACATGGTTTGGTTCAACCTCGATACACGGCTGGAGACTTTAATTTCGTATAAGCAATTTATTTAAAGGAATATTTGGTTTAATGTAGAGAAATGTGTTGAGTTTTTTTTTTTTTGTCTTCTGATCTTCTGATACTTGCATTAAGTGGACTCCAGTAGACATGGTTCTCTCATTTTCTACCTTCAGGGTTTACTCTGTGCGGTTTTTTCTTCAGTGAAGTCTTTGATGCTTTTGAAAATCCATGCATCACTATGTTATCTTTACAAATAAACAGATTATAGGAATGTTTATTAGAATTTAGTATCGTCTTAAAAAAATCTTTTTTTTTTTTATATTAGTGAGATGCTTTTGTAAATATTTTAGGTATAGTGCCAAATGGTTAGCCTGAA
>JADBJO010003396.1:147500-246633 GCA_016801955.1 Conus betulinus
CAAATAGTTTCACTCTGCAGGCTTTTCCACCCCAAATAAACCTGGTTTTACATGTCTGAATGAAAACGACAACAATAACCACAAAACATGAGCATCAGACATTTTCAGAAAGAGTAAAAGGTGAAGAAGAAGAAGAAGAAAAGACAAGCAATGTACAGAATGACAGAAGAAGAAAAGGACATACACACCAGGCATTTCAGGATACAAGCAGCAGCAAGATGAATAGAGAATTTGCACAGACAGATCTCAAAGCCATCAGAAAGAGAGTGGAGCTGTTTGTGCCTTTTGATGCGCAAGAGTTTCTCTCTCCCTTGCGGGGAGTCTCTACCAACAATTATCTCCGAACATACACCCATTCCCCTGCTTGACAAGCTCCTGGCTGGCATACAGACTGCATGTTTTGGGATGGGAGGCTGTTTTGAGTGTAGACAGGGCAACAAACACCCCCCCCCCCCCCCACCCCAACCCCCCCCCACCCCTCCCACATGACTCTCCACAAATGGCATTTATTGATTTTTTTCTCCCTCTCCTTGAATGGCAAAGCCCCAAGCTCACACACACACACACACACACAGTGGCAGAGTTAACATGCATCTCCATGGTAACCAAAAGCCGATCAGCACCCAGGGGAGGGTCTGGAAGAGGTTGGTCGTGTCCTGGGACTGGAGCGCTGTCACGGTGGCATGAGATTGTCTGGTCCACATTAAGAGGGAAAGAAGATTTAGGCAAGAGTGGTGGGAAAGGGGGAGGGGTGGGGGTTGAGAAAAGGGCCATTGCATGCAGAATGAGTGACAGTTGTGTGCACATTACATCCAGCTACATAGGAATAGATGCATGTCTACATACATGCATGTGTTAGTGTGTTCATACATATGCGTGCATGCATGCAAAAAACATGGGCCTGCACGACTACATACACACATATACATACACATGCACGCATGCATGCATGTGCACGCACGCGCACACACACACACACACACACACACACACACACACACACACACACACACACACACACACACACATATATGAGAATACATACATACACGCATACTCTCTGCAAAACCAGTATTTGGTTACATTTATCTTGGATTGCTCCAACTTGCCCATGCACCCACCTTTAACATCTTTACAAGCATTCCTAGCTAATTACACAAGGATCCAAAGGGTCACATCAGCTGTTGGAGTACAGGGATTTGTGTGTAGTCTGTTGTGTCTGTAGTTCCTGTAGAACTTATTGGAACCACAGACTACAATAATATTTTTTTTCCCCTTCATTACCGAGTATATAAGGGAGAAAGTATTTGTGCAGATGTTGTTGAAATCAGATTGATTTCACACACCCTCCTCTCCATAACCTCACATCCCTACCTTCTGAAAATGAAGAAAAAAAAGTAACTGATTAAATAAGTACAAAAAAAAAAAAATCATGAGAGAAAACTGGAAAAAAATGAACGTGAGCTGTGGTCCATGTTGGAAATTATGAAAACAAAAATTATTGCAGAAGTTATGAACACCCACACCCAACTGCCAACCCACAATTCCCCCCCCCCCCCCCCCCCCCCCAGCCCCAACCCCCAACTCCCCCCTCCCCCCCCCAACCCCTAATCCCCCACCTAGCCCTCAACCACCATCACCCAACCCTACCCCATCCTCCCAAAAATACAAGAGGCAGAAAACTGTAGATTTTATTGTTTATATGTCTTTGAGTTTCTAAAACGAAGTTGTCAGAATGAAAAAAAAAAAAAAAAAGCTGTATGTATATATTTTATATATATATTCACTAGAAGACAAAAGCAAATCAGAATTGTTTATCCTGTCATGCCTTCAAAGAAACTTAAAGAAAAAAATATTTTGCAACCGAATGAAAGAAACAAACAAACTACAAGACAAACATGATACACCTCAGCACACACTCACACACACTCGCATGCGCGCGCGCGCGTGCACACACACACACACACACACACACACACGCACACACACACATTTTGCTGGTGTTCTTCAGGCCAGACAAACAACATTCAAGAGGATAAAAACAAAGAATGAACAGCGAGTCGCCTACCTCCTGACACTGGGCACAAAATGGATAGGCTTGGGCCTAATTTGAGGAGCTGGGTGACAGTGTTCGTTCTTTGTTTTCATTGTCTGGAATGTTGTTTTTGTCTGGCCTACAGGACAAACATGAGGCGCCCCGACCTTCGGGTCTCTGGTGGTGTAAAACTGAATCCTGCCACAGCCGTAAAGTGTAAAACACTGCCGCTCTACTGTTGATTGTGTCCCTGTTGGGCTGATCACAAAACAGTAGGAATGTCAGCACAAAATGAAAACAAAGCTGTGAAGAAGGCAGAAGTGAAGCCAACAAACGCTGTGCCAATGTCAGCGTATTTCCTTATTAGTGTAGTGTCATTGTTCCAGCGTCTATTGAGCAAGCCACAGATGCTGATGTAGGTTTACACTGTATTTATAGCTTTATTAAAACCCATTTTCGTTAAGGGGGGGGGGGGGAGTGAAATATTCAGCACTAGTACGAGTACTTATGGTTTAAAAGAGATCCCAAGTACTTATGGAGTATAAATTGTAAAGAACTTTGCTGTTCTCAGACTGGAAGTTTCAAATGTAATTTGGCTGTTTGAATCATTAGATGATGAAAACTCATAAATTTTGTTTGGAGTAGAGGTAGGCTTGAACTTGAAATGCTTACATTAAGAAATGAACTCATTTAATGTTCTAAAATAGTTGTTCAGCCTATGGCTAATGTCCTAGCCTCCTCTTCTCCCCAGACTTTATATACAGCCTCCCTCTTCCCTGGTCTCTCTCTCTTCTTGGGGGGGGGGGGGGGGGGGGGGGGTGTTTGTGCATGTGAGTGTGGGTTTATGAGCATGTGTACGTACTTCAGCAATGATTACACGGACATTGATTTATCCATCTTGTCACAAACGGTGGGGGGAAAAAAAGTTATGCCTTAATGATCACTCCTATCGTATCCTTCATTTCTTTGAGAAAAGCAGAGAGATCAGTGAGAGTGAGAGCTGTCTTGTAGATACAGGTGGAAGAATGGGCACCTTGTTCTCAGTCCTAGTTTCTTTTGATTCAAAGCGGTTAACGTTATTAGAGTGTCGCTTACATGTTCAGAATCCATCTTTTTGCAGGTCTACATGCTGCGGAAGTATGCTTCCCACCATGTTCCTAAACCTGGTGTACGTTTCTACATTTGCAGTTTGAGCACTCACACCATTGTGTACAAGGTAAGCTGGAAGAAACAAGAAAATTTTTTCCATCTAATCTCTTCTTAAGAAACAGTGGTTTGCATTCAAAGGCGGCAACTGTTCTTTTCTTCCATAGATTTCTGCAGAAGTCTTGACTTACTGATCACACTACTCATTTTCTGCTTGAATTGTTTCCCTTAAGTTATCTCCCTTTAAAATGTCACCGCGGTTACTCCCATTTTCCATGAAATGTAGGAAATACATTGTGCTCAGCTAATAGGGAGAAAGGTGATTTCGTTTTCAGCACTAGTTGACTTCAAACAGAAAGGCTGCAAAGATTGGTTGGTTCCATCCTCAGATGGATCTAACACCAAGCGAGCTGCTCAGAGTGTGAAATGAATTTCCAGGTCATGGACGAGGGCGAAAGAGCTATTAGAAACACTGATAGCACATTCCTTACCACCTTGAAATTTACCAGCAAAGACCTGGAAAAGTCCTGGAGTTGTTGGTGTGAAAACGTGTGGGAGCCTGATGGAGTATTGTGGGTGACAGGGTCTGCTGAACACGGAACAGCTGTGGCAGTACTTCGCTGACCTGGCTGACCCTGACTACGAGTCCCACATCGCCCTCATCCACAGCCGCTTCTCCACCAACACCTTCCCCAGCTGGGAGCGCGCTCATCCCCAGAGGTTAGCTGCTCTTTTTGTTGTTTTAAATCAAGGATTGGTTCCCCTTTTGTCTTTGTTAGGGGATTGAGTGAGGGAGAGATGATTTAACCCTCTTCAGTATGCACTTATCTGAGCTTAGTTACACCGAAAACCGTCGGCAAGGTAAGTAACTCCGTAATTTGAACATGGTTACCCAATTAAAAAATTAATTTAAAAGAAAGGAAAGGAAATAACGAAATGAAAATGATTTTTTAAAATTCCTATGAAGATATATGTTGCTATATCATAAGTTTGAAGAATGTCACATGAGCCATTTACTCGGGAAAAAAAAAAAATCTTCTTAAGAACTTTCTTCTGAATTGTTGTTCATCTTACCTGGAACTTCATCCCAGTCGAAATCTAGGTCACTCTAAGCTTCATTACCCAGCACTTTCACTAAGTCTTATGCTGTAAATCCTACAAAACACAGTATCTCCATCACTAAATCTCATTATAGAACGGCAGAACTCAAGGTTAGCCACGGTGAAAAACGGCATTTTGACCTCAAAACTTAAAAAATTCGAAACTCGAGAACCACGGCACGTATCGACTCGCGGTTTTTTGCAAACGGAAGTAAATGGCTACAGGAAAAAGGAAGTCAGTTCTCGCGAGACTTCCTTTTCTACGAGAAACATGGGCGGCGCCCATTGTTGCCACGTGTTTTTTACCGGCGCTGGCGGCGGGCGCTCAGCGTTTTGGCTGTGTGATTTCCGGCTGGGCGCTAGCGGGCGCTCGATGGTCAAGAGGGTTAAGCATGCTTTTCATATTGAGGAAAGTAACATTTTATGGCAGATAATCAGTTTAGATGACAATTTTTTTTTTAATTGTGTGTGTGTGTGCATATGTGTGCGTGCTTGTGTGTGTGTGTGTGTGTATGTGTGTGTGTGTGGTGTGTGTGTGCTTGCATGTGTGTTTGCATGTATAGGGTAGATGTTTGAGATTTTGTGATGTGTTTTGACTTTACCGGATAAACAAAACGTTCATCTACGACAAGGTATGCTGCTGTTCATTATTTTTGTTCCAAACAGAAATGTCTTTAAGTGGCACTCTTTATCAGGGTAAGTAAATCTAGTACAGAAAGAGAGATGATGTTGCTTGTAGTCCAGTTGACCGCAAAGGGCCATATCAGGGCTGCCGCCCACAAATCTAGTACAAAGACAAAAATGTTAAAGGCAAAAAAAATCTTTGAAACAAAGTGAGTGTTTAGTGGAAAGGAAGTCTAGTAAAGAAGATGAAAGGAACATAAAGGTAAGTGAATATCCACTCTTCCCCACAACCCCTTCCGACCATTCCCTCCCAAAGAAAGTCTATAAAGAAGTAGGGATCTTTATTTGACCTTTACGCCAGAGATGACCCTGCCCTGCTGATGACAGGTACCTTGCCCACAATGGGGAGATCAACACGCTGCGAGGGAACCACAACCTGATGAAGGCACGGAGGAGGGCGTGATGAGCAGTCAGGTGTACGGCGATCAGCTGTCCGACCTTTACCCTGTGGTGGAGGAGGGCATGTCTGACTCGGGCTGCGTCGACAACGTCCTGGAGTTCCTCTGCATGGCTGGGGGCAGGGAGCTGCCTGAGGTATGTGTGTGCTAGACTGTCAAGCTTGTTGCGTTGGACTGACGTCCAAAAGTTTGGAACAAATGCTGCCCGTAGATTTACGTTAATGCTGCTCAAAGTGAAAAAACAGTTTGTGTTACACTTAGTTTGCAGTATTTTGTTTTATCAGTGCTGAGAGTTAATACATTTTTGTGAGAAAAAGAAAAAATGTATAAAAATGAAACCATGCAAACTTTTGTAAAAGCATCTAACAGAAAAAAAGTGGAATCCATCATTAAAAAAATGAGAAAAAAATGCTTTAATGGAAGTGTTGAAAAGTGAAAAGAAGATGCTAAAGAGGCAAATAAAAGATTTTTTTTTTGTTGTTGTATGTGATGATTTTTCAGGATGATTACGAAAAGAACTGGGCTAGGCAAAAAATCCCACAAATTAATGCCTCTATTGGGAATCGAATGTGCTAAATATTGCCCCCATGGCGGTTGTTCAGAATAGGACGTTTTCTTTTCTTTTCTTTTTTTTTTTTTTTTTTTTTTTGAGGCTCTGCTTGTCAGGTAATTGCTTATAAACCCCACCTTCTTTTTCGACCACCTGCCCCAGCCTGATTCCTTCGCTCTTGTGCATTAGGGTTTTTTTTTTTTGCCTATGATGGGCAGTTGTCAGACTGAACCTGCAAGAGAACCTGCAATCTCTACCCTACCTCTTCCCCCTCGCCTTCCTCACATCAGGCAGTTGGCATTACTTAAGATTTATTATACAGAAAATCTGATGATCATCGTAGTAGTCTCAAAGTTAAGTGGAATATCTCAGGAACTCTGGGAATTCTCTAGTGTTGATTGAAGTAGCAGCAGTGATAGTTATTTGCTCTGCTCTGCAAACTTTTGCAGAGCTTTTGGAGATATGTTATCTCAATACATTACCTTTTTTGTGTCACAGTATAAGCTTGCTTATGTATACAGAACTTTCTTTTGTATGCTTTAAAGAGTCAGGTGTTGCAGTTGTAAACTTGTTGATTCAAATACTTTTTGACTTTGAAGGCTTAAATTTTTTTGTTATGTGGGAAAGAAAAGTGTTAAGGCTGCTGATTTGCTGAAGTTAAGATCAGGCAAGATATGAGTTATTTTCTGAAGAAGCAGAGGACTGGAGACAGAGTTTGCTTTTTGATGTACAAAGTAGCTTCTTAAATCAGGTAATTTTATAACCATCTTAGTTTGGTCATGTTTTTAGCCATTAGTACTCAAATCAGCCAGTGAGAAATGATGTAACTCTGATTGTGTCGGTCAGTGCAGACAATGTGATGTGTACTGCTGTGTGCAGGCCGTGCCGTGATGACCATGGTGCCCGAGGCCTGGCAGAACGACAAGAACATGATGGAGAACAAGAAGGACTTCTACAGGTGGTCGCTTTTGCCATGGAACCCTGGGATGGTCCAGGTAAGAGATAGTGTGTGTGTGTGTTGATATGTGAGTGTGTGTGTGTGTGTGTGTGTGTGTGATGTGTGTGTGTGTGTGTGTGTGTGTGTGTGTGTGTTGATATGTGTGTGTGACTGTTGATATGTGTGTGTGAGTGTGTGTGTTGATATGTATGTGTGTGTGTGTGTGTGTGTGTGCGTGTGTGTGTGTATGCTGATATTGGTAGCAACGCACCATGTAATAAAAAAAACAAAGAAACTTGCATTTGATCTATATTGAACCTAATCATTGCACACCAAACCACTCCTGAATGCACTACCCCACATCACACCCTTTTTCTAACATGTTATACCGCACCACACCACAGCCTCCAACCACCAACAAACAAATATATCCATTTGCTTCACGATCGGTCCAATCGTTACAGCCTTGCTCACATTTACGGATGGACGTTACATCGGAGCCATCCTGGATCGGAATGGACTCCGCCCGTCCCGCTACTACGTGACCAGCGACAACTTCATGTACATGTCCAGCGAAGTGGGGGTCACCGACAGACTGCCACAGGAGGTGGTGCGCAAGGTGAGGCAGCGTCTTTTGGGTGTACTGTTTATGCCACATGCAGTGGAACTCTTCAGTTGTAGCCTTAAAAAGATCCTTGACTGTTTTCCACTAGCATGGAAGGTTCCCTTTCCTCTAGTTTAAGCTTTTATATCATATCATTACAATAAAAGCTTAGTCAATATGACAAATATCGGGAAGTGTCGATGTACATCTATTTACTAGGAATATGAAAATGTTGAATGGGTATTTCAAAGTTTATGTGAGTGTTTAAAAATCAATTATTATATGAAGTACAGGTGAAAAACATGTTATGGGTGTTAAGTAGGGGGGGGGAGGGGGGGGGGGAGACTGATATATTGGTCTTCCAAGGGGGGACTGTTACTTGACGGATAAATTTAGCCAAGACACTGAGGAAAATTTTTGAGAAAGACAAGTCTTTGTGTGGAGTTAGCTTTATATGGAAGAGTCTGAAATGGAATTCCGCATTGTAACTTTACTTGCATTTTTGGAGAGTTATTTTAGGATTGCTCTCTATATGCAATTACTAATTGACCTTTACTTATACAAAGGGTCTTTGACTTTTACTTATACAAAGGGTCTTTGACTTTGACTTATACAAAAGGGTCTTTTTATCCTGTCATTTCAGCAGATGCATTTCATCATCAGGGTGGTGCATGCTGGGTATTTTGGTGTTCCTATAACCTTTTGAAATCCAGCGTTGATTTAAAGCATGTTTATAGGATTTGTGTGCATGTATCAAAACGAGGCAACAGGCACAAGAATCTTTGCGCGTGTCATGATGTCCATGTTGCCCTTGGTCTTCTGAATGTAAGATCTGCACGCTCAGTACTTTGGCTGTTGTTATTATTATCTTTTATATATGCTGGGTCTTCTTGTTCACTGATAAATTTCAATTATTTGTAACATTTGGGGTATTGGAGAAGTTGCTGTGGCGGCTCTTAAACTTTTTTTTTTTGTCCTGCTTAGAAGTAACTCATTATGTATGTGTGATCATGTTGAAACCAGTAATAACTAAAAATGTGACAAAATACGTTTCCTGTCCAGTGTCATGTTATCAAGTGCCCTCTTGAGGGTACATAAGACCGTATGGTGAGAGCTTGGCTGTGTCTGGAGTGGCACTGTCTTCATCTGTCCGTGGGCAGGGGTGGTTGGGTCTGTGGGGTGTGCTCGACAGCTGGAGGTGGTGTTTTTTTCGCTGGTGGGCTCTGCAGTCATGAAATATGGGCTGGTACACCCATGGGGATGCTACTTTAAGGCTGTTACGAGTTGTATCCTGTAGTCTAATTTACCTCTGTTCAGGAGCAGTTATGTCCCTTGATATCCTAATGGAGTGTCCTGCGCGTGCCTGTACCCATTGTCAACACAGCGCAGGCCTCCAAGGGTGGTACAGGACTGCTCTAAAGGCAGGTGAAGACAGTGCTTCTCTGGGTCCTCCCCAGCACCTTTGGGTGTTTCTTTTTCTTCTATGAAGTGGTAATTTCACCTCTGATGGGCATGAGGTACTTAATGTTCAAAAGTTTGTGTGCACTTTTTATATGTGTTTTATGTGTTTTTTGACTCTTTGAGTTGATGTTTACGTGTGTGCATGAGAAAGAGAGAGTGTGTGTTTATGTGAAAGGGAGAGTGTGTATGTGTGTGTGTGTGCGTGTGCGCACATACGTTCATGTGTGTGAGCGCATATGTGTGCATGTGTGTGTATGTATGTATGTTTCCATGTCAGTTTACCTGTGTCTATGTTCCTTTTTCCATGATAAGGTCTGTGGACGTGATGTGTGACCAGCATGACCTAATGTGTGTGTGTCCTCTTCAGGGTCGGTTGAAGCCAGGTCGTATGCTGCTGGTGGACACCAAGGAGAAGGTGTTCATGAGGGACGAGGTGCTCAAGGCCAACATCGCCGCCCTGCGACCTGTCAGCACCTGGCTGGAAGAGGTCAGCGGACTCTACCAGCACTACTCTCTGTGTAGTATTCAGTGGAAGTAGCATTGTCGTTCCCTGAATCTTTTTGTGTGTGTGTGTATGTTTTCCTCTGTATATCTTGAAACTGATTCCTTTTGAATTTACATTTACAAATGGTCTCATCAGAGTTCTCCCTCTTGCAGGGACCAGTAGATCTATTTTGCCCATCAGAATTTGAGCTTGTCCATTTGGGGGTAGATTACACTTTTCAGGAGTGGCTGTTTACTTTTTTGTGTGGATAAAGAGTTCCAAGATAGAGTCAGTAGCAGGTAAGACTTGTTATGAGAAAAGACATGATCAAGATCCTTGCGCACAATCCTTGCATGTTGTTTTGTTGACGGACAGACGATGACCATGGGGGAGCTGAGGGATTGTCATGACCAGACGGCGGTGCACAAGCTGTCCTCATGCCGTCAGATGTCTGCGGTTGGTGGCTACCTGGAGACGGATCCTCGGATGTCGCTGTACAACTACACCATGGACGGCATCAACCTGCTGGTGCTGCCCATGGTGAAGGAAAAGTGAGTGGGAAAGAAAGAATGGAAAGATGAATAGGGCTGTGTGTGTGTGTGTGTAAGTGTTATATTGCTGTGGCTTCCATACAGAGAAATAGATCACCTGTATACATGAGTGGGGGGCATTCACTATCTATAGAGAATCCTATTCAACAAAAAAGGTAGATCTTTTATCTGCTAGCAGGTTTTATCAGGGATGAAAAAAGGTTTGGATTTATGTATGTTAACTGAAAAAAAAAGCAAAAAAAGATATTTCTGTTATTTTTATTTTCTTTTTTTTTTGTTGACTACACCTGCAAAAGATTTTCCAAGAAAATGCTCTAGTCTTAGAGGAGTAGTCTAAACAGGAAATTTGGGGTGGCTAGGTCTACGTGGAACTGGATTTTTCTGTTCTGTAAAGTCAATACGTGGGTAGACCTGTTTGCCAGAATGAACTCTCTGTGTATTTTCATGTACATGGAAGATCCAATGAAGGATTTCAAAGTTCCAGTAATCTGTGTCAGAGTTGGGTAAGCTGTAGGAACTTGAACACACCCAGTATGCCATTTGGATGAAAGGGATAGGAACCACAAAGTGCTTTCTCATTGCCCTCTGAAATTCTGAAAAAAAAAAAACAGACAGCAACACCACCGCTGCTGTTCTTGTGTTTGTCATTGTGCCCCTACTGCCTGTCAGCCATTGGGTGACGTGATGGTGATGGTGATGATACCTGTGTGCAGGAAGGAGGCTTTGGGATCCATGGGGAATGATGCCCCCCTGGCCTGCCTGTCCAACTTCAACCCTCTCCTCTTCAGCTACTTCAAACAGCTCTTTGCTCAGGTCACCAACCCTCCCATCGACCCTTTCCGTGAAAAGATCGTCATGTCCTTGGTGAGTAGCGCTGTGTAGTATCTTGTGTTGTCTTTTACGATGATTTGTGCGGCATGGTGAGGGTGTTGCCATATTGCATGATGTGACGTGTTCATAGGGCTTGTTGGTTTGGTGTGGTCAGTGTATTTCATCATCATGTTCTTCGTTTCTGTGGTGTAGCTTCCTCACCCTGTCATTGGCATTACTCCCATGTTGATCATCCTAGTTTTGCCTCACACAGCCACATCCAGCAGTCAGCATTTGGTTGTCTGGAGGTCACCCACTAGAGAAGACATTGCAGTGTTGCAGAATCGCCCCAGGAGATCCTTTTCTGGTCTAACATTGCAGTGTTGTGGAATCGACCTAGGAGAGCCTTTTCTGGTCTAACATGTGCAGTGTTTGAGAAATCGCCCGAGGAGAGCCTTTTCTGGTCTACCATTGCAGTGTTGCAGAATCACCCTCGGAGAGCCTTTTCTGGTCTAACATTGCAGTGTTGTGGAATCGCCCTAGGAGAGCCTTTTCTGGTCTAACATGTGCAGGGCAGATCCTACAAAGCCCCTTTCTGACAACAGATTGTGCTACATGGCATATTCACCGTTAATGAGCTTCCCCTCCAGAGGACACCACAAGTGCAGCCAACAGCAGTGTGCATGACATGCTGGTTACACTGACTGTGACATGGAAGTCATCCTTTAACGTAGTCTTGTCTGCTGACTGCCAGGTGACCAAGACTAACTGTAAATGGGTTTGATTGTCAGCAATGTTTTTGGTGCAGCTGTTGGCCCATGCATCATGCTGATTGCAGTAGTGGCTACAACTTTGGGTGAAAACAACAGGTTTAGCATTTGTAGTGATGAGAACATGAGCACCCTCAAAGTGGTCAGTTGTGGTTTTGAAGAATTGGCTGCACACATGCATCATGCTATGCCTTACTTGACAGACAGAAACACACACACACACACACACACACACACACACACACACACACTCTCTCTCTCTCTCTCTCTCTCTCTCTCTCTCTCTCTCTCTCTCTCTCTCTCTCTGTAGCTTACTTTGTCACTTGCACACATTGGAAGTGTTGCTGCTGAAATCAGTTCTCATGTAGGCAGGTAGTTTCAGAGGTGACTGTGTGGCGGATGTTTCAGGCCTGTCCCGTGGGGCCGGAGCACAACATTCTGGAGCCCTCAGCGGAGCAGTGTCAGCGGCTGTGGCTGGAACAGCCAATCATTTCTCTCTGTACGACATGGAGGTCCTCCGCCACACCAGGCACAAGGGCTGGAAGGTGGGGAGGAGTGTGTGTGTGTCTGGGTTCCTTTTAAAAAGAAAAGAAGAAAAAAAAAGTTTACATGTTTACAAATGCATGCATGTAAGTACTCGTAGATACATGTTTGCGCACACATGTAAATGCAGGCATGCTACGCACATGCATATATGTACACAAACATGCACGTATGCATGCATACATGTGCGCACACATGCATATTTACTCATGCACTCTGACAGGTACATGCACAGAGTGATCCAAATATGTTCAGAGTGATGTAGATAGACAGATACGCACCATATTGTGCAATAGTACACACATGCACACACACACATATGCAAGTATGCATATACATTTATGCTCTCAAACACATACGCAGCACATATACAGACAAACATGCCCACACACTTGCACATGCGTGCATGCCCATGCAGGTACACTGATGTGCACCTATGTAAAGTGATCTACACAGGGTATCTTACATTATTCCACATAAGCACAAACACATACCTTCAGGTTTGCAAGTATGCATGTGCAGAAGAAACATACACATGCATACCACATTCATCGATACTCAGACACCTGCATTTACATGTACTTGTTCACACAAGCTTGCACACATGCAGGTGCATTACAAGAAAGCTACAACAGAAGCCTGTGTCATTCATTTCCTGAAACTAGGTGGCAGCACGGCAGTTTGTTGGTCCCCTGAAATAGGCTGACTGTATGCTTCTTTGTGTTGTGTGTGTGTGTGTGGATCCTTGTGCACATGTGTGTGTGCATTGTACAGGCCAAGGAGATCGACATCGTGTACTCTGTGGATGACGATGAAGAGGGCTTGTTGCCGGCCATCAGGAAGATCTGTCAGCAGGCGGCTGATGCAGCCAGCTCCGGCTACAAGCTCCTCATCCTGAGCGACCGCAAGGCCAGCCGCTCCCTGGTCCCTGTGAGGTGGGTGTGACAGCCACAGACAGCACAGGACTGCTTCCTGCAGAGAGTTGTTTTTCTTTTCTCTAACCAGCTTAAAAGTTTGAACTGAACTTGATTTTTAAACATAGGAGTACTGTTATTATTTGCTTTTCCTTCCTTTCTGTTTTTTCTTTTTTTTTCTAATCCAACTTACAAATTGCTGCCCAATTGATTTTGAAGGATACAAGGTAAAGAGATAAAAGTTAGCCTGTTTTTTTTTATCCTAAGTAACTAATAATTGATGATAACTTACCGCAGGGAATAATGACAGGAATTTGGATCCATCATAAAAGATGACAGTAGCTGACTTTTTGAGCTTAGGGTGTCTGAATTGTGGCAAAAGTCTTCATCAGTTAGATGACCAGAGAAATTCTTCATCGCTCAGAAATCTTCTACAGACTTGCCCTCTTCTTTTGCTCTGTGGCTTAATGCTTTAACTACTAGATTTTGTTTCAACTCCCCAAGTCATTTCTGAAAGTGTCAAATAAATTCAGATTTAGCTTTTAAAACCCAACAACTATTTTCACAACTTTCTTTTCCTCCCACACTTTGTTCATGAAAATTTTTTTTATTATTTTAGATTTTGAAAAGAAAAATTTAGAAGCAGATGTAATTCTTTGCATGTGTCATTGTGTACTGATTGTGGACTGGTTTATAAAAAATCTGAAATCCATCTGTAGTAGACACTGGATTTTTGGTTTATGGACTGGTTTATAAAAAATCAGAAATCATCTGTAAGCTAGACACTGGATTTTCTGGTTTATGGACTGGTTTATAAAAAATCAGAAATCCATCTGTAAGCTAGACACTGGATTTAGTCTGAAATCCATCTGTAAGCTAGACACTGGATTTAGTTTGAAATCCATCAGTAAGTTAGACACTGGGTGTAGTCTGAAATCCATCAGCAAGCTAGACACCGGATTTAGTCCGAAATCCATCAGTAAGAGCTAGACACCGGGTTTAGTCTGAAATCCATCAGTAAGCTAGACACTGGATTTAGCTTGAAATCCATCAGTAAGTTAGACACTGGATGTAGTCTGAAATCCATCAGTAAGCCAGACACTGGATTTAGTCTGAAATCCCATCAGTAAGCTAGACACTGGATTTAGTCTGAAATCTATCAGTAAGCTAGACACTGGATTTAGTCTGAAATCCATCAGCAAGCTAGACACTGGATTTAGTCTGAAATCCATCAGTAAGCTAGATACTGGATTTGGTCTGAAATCCATCAGCAAGCTAGACACCGGATGTAGTCTGAAATCAATCAGTAAGCTAGACACCCGAATTTGGTCTGAAATCCATAAGTAAGCTAGACACTGGATGTAATCTGAAACCCATCAGTAAGCTAGACACTGGATTTAGTCTGAAATCCATCAGTAAGCTAGAGACATTGGATTTAGTCTGAAATCCATCAGTAAGCTAGACACTGGATTGTCTGTTCCTGGTCTTCTCATTGCAGTGCCAATGAAGTTGTAACCATGTGCAGTTGCCTCCTGTGCAATCTGCTGCAATCTGCATGCTTTTCTGAAGTGTTGTTGCCAGTTTTCAGCGATGGCTGGGGGTCACTGTATTGTTTATGATGTGTGTTAAAAAGGGCAGTCACTCTCACTGTCATTCATAGTCACACTTGACGTAAACTCAAGGAAGATATCTGTCAGCTACTTCTTGTTCAGTCAAAGCCCTGGTCAAAAGGCAGCTACCACTGAAGCAACCATTATCGCCAAACAGCATGTCTTGAACACCCAAAACTTCCCAAATAACCCATATGGGAACAAAGTAGATGGTCACCCTGAACGGACAGCATATGGAGGAATGGTGGCTGCCTGGTAATACCAGACTGGCAGTACAAGGCAGAGTAGTATTTTAAAAGTTTAGCTAAACTCAGTATATCTTTACTGAGTTCTCTCACAAAAAGGTATCAGATTGCCTCACCGTCATACCCAAGAATGGCTGTGTTCTGAGGATGCTTTGTTGGCACAATGGTCTCTCTTACTGATTAATGGTACTGATCAGATGTTCAAAGCTGTTTTAGAAAGAAAGGATATTAGGCTGTACAGGTGAAGAGAACTGGGCCCCAGGATGTGCAGTTTGGGTTCTGTTTGTGTTTGTGCAGCTCTCTGTTGGCAGTGGGTGCGGTGCATCATCATCTGATTGACAAGAAGCTCCGCATGAAAGTTGGTCTGATCGTGGAGACCGGTGAAGCCAGGTCAGCCTCTCCTGTCTTTACTTTCAGTTTTGAAATGAATGTATGATATGTTCATGCCTGTAAACACACACACAGTTACTTACATACACACACATACACGCACACGCACACGCACTCACATACACACACATTCACACAGACACACTCTTTCTCTCTCCCCCTCCCCTCCCCCCCCCCCCCTCCCTCTCTCTCTCTCTCTCTCCCTCTCTCTCTCTCTCCCCCTCCCCCCCCCCCCCCCCCTCCCTCCTTGTTCTCTCTCTCTCTCTCACGCTCATATGTTTGCATTTCTATAATGTGTAAAATGGAACCACAGACGAGAACAGTTTCTGAATCTGGTTTTTGTACCTTATGCCATGTTTAGGATATCTTCTTTTTATTTCATTTCTTTGTAATTTCAGGGTTTTTTTTTATATCGTTGAAGAATAAAGTTTGTAGCATCAAGCAACAAATTGCATTCTCTGTGTATATGAGTATTGAAGCATGTGCATAGTTCTTTCTGATATATAATTTTGTCCTCATCTCAGCAAATCTTTGTGTCTCCTGTCTTTGACTCAAATCTCACTCTCCCCCAGTAAGGTAATGTTGCTTATAGCCCAGCTGACTGCAAAAGGCCATAGCAGGGCTGTGTCACCCCTCTCCCCCACCCTTCCATTAAGTTCCAATCGTATCACTGCATGATAATCCATCATGATGACCAACAAAGGCAGACACAAGTTCAGCACAGAAAGGTTCACCCTTACAGGGAGATCCACCACATGTGTCTGCTGCTGGGCTATGGTGCAGACGCCATCTGCCCCTTCCTGGTGCTGCAGATGGTGCGTCGGCTGCGAGACCAGGGCCTGCTGGACCCTCCGCTGTCCAACGAGGAGATCTACTTCAACTACCGTGCCGCCTGCGCCCGCGGCATCTCCAAGGTCATGGCCAAGATGGGCATCTCCACCCTGCACAGCTACAAGGTTGGTGGGGCTGTTGTCGTTGGTTGGGCCATTCTCATCCAGATCTCGGAATTGTACACCTTTTGATGTATATTATATGCCAGAACATGAAATACTACTACAGTTTAAAGAAAAGGAAATAAAAGAAAAAGCACCAAAATTTTTACTATTCGTAAAAAATGGAAAATCACCAAATTTTATTATTCTAACCATCACTTCCTGCTTCTCTAGGTGTCAGGGTTTTTTTTTTTTCAGGAGAAACAAAAAAAAAAAAAAAGCCCCCCTCCGTCTATGGATTATGAAAAAGATGAAACCTGACTGTAATTTGCCGACTTACTGAAAGTAAACTGGACAACTAAATGTTTTCTAAAATCTGGCATTTCTCTCTAAAAAAAAAATATATCAAGTCAAGAGCACATATGTCTGCTCATCCATACATATTCTGTGTTACGTTTTATTCACCTGTAGGTTTATTTCATATTTAACTGCTTATGTTTTCACAGAACTTGTATGATAATAATCATGATTATTTATGGCCTTAATCTTACATCATAAGCCCGGAGCGCTTACAAATACAGAAAAGGTTAAAGAAAACATAAATAAACCCAAGAAGAAGATGAAATGGCAACAAGTACCATTACATACAAACAAGGGTGCATACCCACACACACACACACACACATGCTCTCTCAACACGCGATCCCACACACTATTTCACAACAACAGACGCAACAGCACGTGCACACACACACACACACACACACACACACACACACACACACACACACACACACACACACATTAGTCTCGGAATCAGTTTGATGAGCAAGGGAAAGGGAAGAACTGCTAGTGATAGGTGAAGAGAGTTGTTTTAAGAGATGCCTTGAGGGAAGGCAGAGAGTTTGAACTACGCAAGATATTGGGAGTTTGTTCCAAGAAACCGGACCCTGAAAAGAAAAAGAATGATCACCATAGGTTTTAGTTTGAAGTCGAGGGATTTTGAGCAGAACACTGCTGGTTTACTTTGCAGACTCTCTGCTTGGTCTAAAAAAAAACAGACCCTTGGTTTGGACTGAATCTGCTTTATGAGCTGGAGACAACATATAAAGTTATGTCATGTATTGTATTTCCAGGTTTGAATGTGTTTGAAATAAATTGTTTTCTGCCATTTCATTTATGTTAGTTGTATAAGTCACTGGTGTAGCTGAAATGTTTTATATGTGTATGAAGTTTCCATTTGAAGCTGATTTGGTCTGATGTTGTAAACAGTTCATCCTTCCTGTGGATGCAAGGTAACCTACATGTCCTGAAGCTGTGTTCTCATTTTGCTGTGTTACAGGGAGCCCAGATTTTCGAGGCGGTGGGCCTGAGCCAGGAGGTGATCGACCTGTGCTTTGAGGGAACCCCCTCGCGCATCGGAGGGGTCAACTTCCAGATCCTGGGCAAAGAGGTGAGTGGGAGGTCACAACCTCCGCTGTCCTGACTGTCACATTTCTGAGCTGTGGTGTCTGGGGTTTGGTAGGGTGGTGAGTGGGAGGCTGTTCTCGCCATCGGGGTATGTATGTGCTGGTGTTCACTCATGTCATTCAGGTTTCTGCTTTCGTGCACTTGGGTGTCAGAGTCATTCGGTGTCAGAGTCATTTCAACAGTGCATAGTCTCTAAATTTTCACAAGCTTGTAAGAGAAAAAAAAAAAAAAAAAAAAAAATGATTGGTTGTCTTGAAGCATATTGCGTAGCACTGGCAGGATTTGAGGGTAACAGCATATGATACTTTGCCTTGCACTCAATCATTTCCAAATAACCAGAAAGAATCGGAAGACCTACATGTCCGAAGGTCATTATTTGAGTGATTCCAGTGTACCAGCGAAGATTTGTTTTTTCTAGTAGTACCATGTGCATGCAGTGTTGTCTACTCCTTGGATTTGTCTCTGTGTATGTGATGAAGAAATAAGTTTTGAAGGACAGCAAGTGCAGCCAGCAGTTCCTCTGTCATTAAACAATAACCAGGTAAAGACTCGTGGAGAAAAAAAAAAAAAGCTGGAAAAGACAGAGAATATGAGAATAGAAAAGAGTGTTAGAATGTAAATATGACACTGTCAACATACAGCAGCCAACAAAGTCAATTTGGAAAACAGAGCTATTTGTTTTGCCTGTGAGTAGACTTTTGTCCTCTGATCAAGGATACAGGGAGGTCAAAAGTTGCCACGTTCACTGTAGTTAGTTAAACTGCGGAACAATCCAGGCATCATTGGTCATGTCAGTGCTAACAGCACCTTGGAACTGTGCAGAACAGCCAGTACTTGAATCTCCTAAGAGAGTAGATATCCCACTGATCAACCAAACAATAACATGCTGAATGAATAAATTGTAAATGTGCTTGTGTTTGGCAGGCGATGAACCGTCACCACAAGGCCTACAACAAGCGTGACTGCGACAACCAGCTGATCATGAGTCCTGGCCAGTATCACTGGCGTACTGGGGGGAGAGAAGCACATGAACGACCCCCTCAGCATCGCTAACCTGCAGGTGCCCTTTCGTCCTCTTTGCCTCCCTCTGTCTGTCTGTCTGTCCTTGTTCTGTCACTTTGTGTAGCCACGCCTGTGCGAGCTTGTGAGTGTGTCCGTGTATGTCTGATGTGCTCTTATATAACTATACGTGCACATGTTTGCACATACGTTTGGACTTGTGACTTTGGTGGGGAAGTGGGAGGTCTGGTTTTGTGTGTGTTTGTGTAGAAGACTGTGAGGAAGAGGAGCATGTGTTTTAAAGTCATCCTTTTTGCAACTGCACTTTTGGATAACTACTTGACATGAGATGGATTCAGATGGGACGCAAAATTGAAATCTTGTACAAAATCAGTCTGCGCTATTTCACGCACTAAAATCATGACTGAGTGTGCACTCAATATTATCTTGATTGCTCTCTGTTGAACAGAAAATCACTTTAGTGTTGTGTAAGCATATGGAGAACAGTTGTTGACCCTGTTCCCTTTGTATTTGATTGGAAAACCAGGCCTTCATTGAGGTCTCTCTTACGCTTGATGGTCACTGGCATACAAAAGGAATGGATGGTAATACTTGAGGAACAGATTGTTATCATCATTACTTTGGGTTTCTTCTGACTGCTACAGATTCAGTTGGTTGTTCCTAAGAGAGTTTCATAGTGTGATGAGAAGGTTGGGGAGAAATCTGTGAAGAGATTTCATATTCTTCCGTACATTTTTTGATATTTGAACGTCCCTTAAAAATACTTAGATACATTTCTTTACAAAAGTTACTCACAATTACAGTGATGTCTAGTGTGTTCACAGTTTATGTAAAAGCCATGTTTTTCTGGTTTGATGTAAGAAACTAGCCTCATCCAGGCATTATGAGACTGGAATTATCCACTCAAAGTCTCAGAACTGTCTCTTCCTTTTCGAGGGAGTTGAGGGGGTTTTTGGGGTGTGGGGAATGGAAACAGTGTTTAATGTATGAAGGATCTTTGTACTATAAGAAATTTTTTTTTTAATTTCTAGAAGGTTCAGTCATGTTTCACAAAAAAATGCTTGCAACTAAAGTTAAGGTGCACAGGTGTGAGTGATGTTTTCATTTCCATTTCACGCAGAGTGTGTTCTTACAGGATGCTGCGCGGAACAACAGCCGTGATGCCTATGCTCGCTTCACAGAGGCAGCGCAGCGTGGGCCAGCGCCAAAAAGTGCACCCTCCGCGGGCAGCTGGAGTTTATCTATCAGGAGAAAGCCATCGACATCAGTGAGGTGGAGGAGGCTAAAGAGATCGTCAAAAGGTTTGCCACAGGTAAATGGTCCTCAGTACACTGAAACCTCCCATAACGATTGCCTCCCTTTGAAGTGGTTTTTCCTCTTCTGCAACATTTTTGCGTTTGTCTGTAGCTGTTGATTCTGCAGTGTCTGTTCCCCAAACGGCGTTTTTGTGTGTATTTTTTGTGGCATTTGAAAACTTTTAATTAATTTTCAACAGTTTTTTTACAAACTGGGGACCGATAAATCAAGGGGAATGCTTAACACTGTCAGCAATGTTTAATTTTATATACCTTAGAATGTCAGTAGAATGTCAGTAGTGTAACTACTGTGTCATAACTTCTTTTCTAGCTTGTTTTTATTCAGGTTATACTTTCTATTTTTTAATCAGATGTCAGGCTGGTTTGTTTTAATTTTTCAGGTTTGAGTTTGATAGCCCTGCAAAGGCACTGTTGGTCAGTTGGGCCATAAAAATCAAAACTTAAACTCTTAATCCCTCGTTCTGTTGTTTTTTTTTCCTCAAAACACCAGCCTTTTTATCGTTTTCTGTTTTTTTCACCAAACTCTGTTTCAGTTTTGAAATGGTAAAGATTATGAGAGGAATTATAGGTGATAACTTGAACTTTCTTGGTGTAAAAAAAGTGGAAAGATTCAAAAAGTTCAATCATATTTGCTGCTTAGATTAATGTTGGTTTCATTTGATTTCCTTTCCTTCTGTTCCCCTAAAGGTGCTATGAGCTTTGGCAGCATTTCCCTGGAAGCGCACACCACCATGGCGATCGGCATGAACCGCATTGGCGCCAAGTCCAACACAGGTGAGGGAGGGGGGAAAACCCAGACAGGTACCTGAACCAGGACCCTGACTTCAACACACGCTCCAAGATCAAGCAGGTGGCGTCGGGTCGGTTTGGCGTGACGAGCTCCTACCTCAGTCATGCTGACGAGCTGCAGATCAAAATGGCCCAGGGGGCCAAGCCAGGAGAGGGTGGGGAACTGCCAGGGTACAAGGTGAGGTTTCATGTGTGTGTGTGTGTGTGTGTGTGTGTGTGTGTGTGTCGTTCAGGTAGATTTTTTTTCGTCATAGGTGTAATGCATACAAGTCTGGACTCCCACTTCACTTATTTTGCGGATTTCAGGCAAATGAGAAACTAAAAATGAAAACTGCTTCAGTGAAAAAAGATTCGGGGGAGGGGGTTTGGGAAGGAGTGGGGGTGGGGGGTCGGCGAAGGAACTTGTATGGAGTACAGACACAACAGTCAGAAAGATGAACAGGGGAAAGGTTGAAAGGAAGATACCTGGGAAGGAGAGGAAAAGATAGCTGTATTGTTTGTAGCACCTTTTCCTTTCACAGGTAACATGACGCAGTTTAGATAAAAGCGCTTTGATTGATTATTTTTTAATTTAGTGTGTTGTTATTTGTGTGAAGGAGTCTTTATAAGCGTATCAATGTGTGTAGCAGGAAACCAATTGTGAGGGTGTTAATGTCAATTGTATGAGTGTGCATGTTTAGATATTGCTTGCAGATTTTTAATACAGTATCTTAGTAATGATGCAAGCATTCTTTCTGGTCAGTGTGTGTGGATTATTCTCCATGGTGGTGTTGAAAGACATGATCAGAATGCATCTCTGCATCTTTTTTGTCAATGGTAAGGTGCATGTTACCATCCATGTAGGTATGGAAAAATATTGCCAAGCCATATCACTGCTATCCATGATGTGCATCGTGATGGTTGTTATCATCCTTGTTGGTGTCAAAGGATATTGCAGAGACATGTCACTGGTCAGTATAATGCAAATTATCCTTGTTGGTGTCAAAGGATATTGCAGAGACATGCCACTGGTCAGTATAATGCAAATTATCCTTGTTGGTGTCAAAAGGATATTGCAGAGACATGCCACTGGTCAGTATAATGCAAATTATCCTTGTTGGTGTCAAAGGATATTGCAGAGGCATGTCACTGGTCGTATATAATGCAAATTATCCTTGTTGGTGTCAAAGGATATTGCAGAGACATGCCACTGGTCAGTATAATGCAAATTATCCTTGTTGGTATGGAGGGATGTTGCAGAGGCATGTCACCTCGTGTTGTGTTGTCAGTGTTATGTGATACCTGTCATCATCCATGCAGGTGTCGAAGGACATTGCCAAGACCTGTCACTCTGTTGTGTTGTCAGTGTTATTGATACCCGTCATTATCCATGCAGGTGTCGAAGGACATTGCCAAGACCTGTCACTCTGTTGTGTTGTCAGTGTTATTTGATACCCGTCATTGTCCATGCAGGTGTCGAAGGACATTGCCAAGACCCTGTGTCACTCTGTTGTGTTGTCAGTGTTAGGTGTTGACATAGACCCGTCTGTTGTGTTGTCCATGATACCAGGTGTCCGAAGGACATTGCCAAGACCCGTCACTCCATCCCAGGTGTGGGTCTCATCAGCCCTCCTCCTCATCACGACATCTACTCCATCGAGGATCTGGCCCAGGTTGGTTGTGCTCGCTCGTGTGTCTGTGTGTGTGTTCGCAGGCTGTCATGGACTCAACGTTGCATATGGGATCCATCAGAGGACAACTAAAGTAAATAGTGTTATCCATAAACTACATAAAGAGAACGATAAGTAGTTTACCTGAAGGCCTCTATCTTGAAAAGGATGAAAACATGTAATGGGTCTGAAAAAAGAGGCCGAGTACATTTGCTAACAAAACAGCTGCACATTTGGGCAGTTTTTATGCGTACTGTCAGTTCACAGTCATTCACACACTTGTATGAACATGTGCATTCCGTGACTTCATCTCTCTAACAAAATTGACTTCAAACGGTTCTGCTTGTTCAAGTTACTGAAAGGTTAAGGGTACAACAGAGCAGACAGTTATTCAGAAAAACCACGCTCTCCCTCCCCTGGACGGGACTCACCACAAACATTGTCCAAATTTACATTTGTGACATTTTTCTTTTTTCTCTCTCGGGCCTTCAGCTATAGCAGTACATTATTATATTTACATGCGACCAAAAACCTTTGCCTTCACACATGACACATGCATTATAATGATGGGTTTGTCTGCATGTTTGATTAAATTTTTTTTTTTCTTATATTATTAAGTTAAAGAGAATGCTGTTCTATCAGATTTGGGTAGTTGCTTTGACAAACGAAATCAGAACTGCCATCGAGAATTGTTTGTCCCGCCCATGGCATCTGATGGAAGCGGAGCTTATAATTATGTGGGTGTGACAGCGCTCAATGAAACTCAGTAATGATGAAACAAGTGACAAATGTCTTTATATGTGTTTTGGTGTGAATGTATGATTACGCAAAGATCTGTACAACAGAAACCAACGGAGTGCATGGCTCTTGCAAAGCTTGACAGTGGCAACATGAATGTTGGTACAAGGTTCCCTGGGGAGCAGCGCAGGCCTCGTGTATGCATGCATCCTCAGAAAACCACTATTCACACAGACACACATGTGCACACACAGCCATGCACTATACTTAGCCACACAAACTCCCCACACACACACACACACACACATGCACTCACACACACACACACACACACACACACACACACACACACACACACACACACACACACACACACACACACACACACACACACACACATTCACACATTCACACACACACACACACACATACACACACAGAGTACAGCGAATGTTCAGTGAGTGGAGTGGGGAAGGAGGAGGGGACTATCTGCATGACCATGTATATGTGTTTCAGTATGATTTTTTTGTTTTGTTTTGTTTTTTTTGGGGGGGGGGGGGGGGGGGGGGGGGGGTTGGGGGGGGAGGGAGCAAGTAGCATAAGGGAGGGAGCAACCTTTAGAATGTACCCATTGACCTTTGTTCACACATCAGTTATTTATCTCTGTGTGTGTGTGTGTGTGTGTGTGTTTCTTTTTTAACCTTCAGCTGATCTATGACCTGAAGTCAGCCAACCCTAAGGCACGGATCAGTGTGAAGCTGGTGTCAGAAGTGGGTGTGGGCATCGTGGCTTCTGGGGTCGCCAAGGTCGGTACCGTCAACAGGAAAACAGTTGTCTATTTTTTTTTTGTTTCTTTGGCTGCTGTCCTTCTGTCTAGTATAATGGCATGTATTTGTGTTTTTTTTATATATATATATATATGTTTTGATGTGTTTAATGTATGTTTGCATTTGTATGCACACACCTTTACAAGTGCACTTTCATGTGTGCTTATATAAGTACTTGCACATGCATGTTTATCGATTTTATCTGAAGTAAGAGAAATGATAAAAAAAAAAAAGAGAGCAAACTGAAACATGTGCCTGATGCATTCTCCGTGCTGGTCCCATCTCCGTCAATTACTTTGTAGGCTAAATTAACTAAATACCCCTATTTGTTCACAACTGTATTCATAGCATCATGGTAGAGTCATGACACCAAGAACATTCTTGTCACCATGGCAACAGGGCAAGGCGGAGCACATCACCATCTCTGGGTCATGATGGCGGCACAGGGGCCAGCAGCTGGACAGGCATCAAGAATGCTGGGTTGCCATGGGAACTGGGCATCTCAGAGACCCACCAGACTCTGGTGCTGAACGACCTGCGATCTCGCGTTGTCCTGCAGGCTGACGGACAGATCCGATGTGGTGAGTGTGGTGGAGGGAATGATGAGAGAGAGTGTGTCTGAACGGGGGAAGTCTAACAATGTCTGTGATATGTGCTCCCTATAAGTGTTTGTGCAGATAATCATAAGCAGAATGTATGTTCCTCTCGCATTATTTTGACTTTCAATCCTTTCGCTATTTTAAATGCTCTTACATAAAAGTTACAGATTCACAGAATTATGTTACATTGTATAATTCAAATGTCACTAGATTTCAGATTTAGAAACTCAAGAATATGTTGTGAAGAAGAGACAGGTTAGAAGAAGCAGTAAAATAACACTAACAAGATCACCAAGATGAGAAATGAATCTGAACTTTAAAAACACCCAGCGGAGAACATTGAAGGCTTATGTTTTTGCTGTTGATCAGGTCGTGACGTGGTGGTGGCTGCTCTGCTGGGTGCCGATGAGTTTGGTTTCAGCACAGCGCCGCTGATTGTCCTGGGCTGTACTATGATGAGAAAAAGTGCCACCTGAACACCTGTCCTGTGGGTGTGGCCACGCAGGTAACTCACACAGACAAACTGATAAGAACTTCTCCAGTGATTTGTACTTTGGGGCTGTCTCCATTTTTGTATTCTGGTTAATGTTCTACTGTTATTAAAATGCATATTTTTGGTTGGTATTCTATTGTACTTTGGATTTTTTTGTACTTTAGAGAGTTTTTTATGTACTGCTGTTCCGGGGGGGGGGGGAGTAGACGGGGCATTTTACCTTCACTTAGTTTCTTTGATTTTTGAATCATACATTGTCTGGGAAACAGTTTTTCAGAATTTTTTTTCATCAGACTGTCGTTTAATATGTGTGTCCACCTATCATTTATCCACATTTTTTTTTTCTTTTTTTAAAATTTTTTTTTCAGCTGTGTTCATGCAGTAACAGGTATAAATGTTGAGTCACATCTATTGACTCCATTTCTGTGGAGTTGTTCAAGTTTATTGGTTGCCGTAACTTCTCTCGACAGGATCCAGAGTTGAGGAAGAAGTTTGCTGGGAAGCCGGAGCACCTGGTCAACTACCTGTTCCTCATCGCTGAAGAGGTGAAGTAGCATTTGGGGTTTCCCATCATAATGATATTTGTTTTTATCAAATAGACACACTTTCAGTGACATATCCTTCATCAACAGATGTTCAGTCACTTCAAAAGAGAATTGCCTTTTTAGGCCTTTTTTTTTTTTTTTTGTTTTTTTTTTTTTTTTTTTTTGTCAGGAAAGGGCAACCTCTGACATGTCTCAGAATAAAGTTATGGGAGAGGAAAATTGTTAAATGGCTAGCCTGATGTATTTTTCCTTGAATTGATGTTTCCAGTCTTTTAGAAAAAATCCCATATCCTGTTGAAGTTTCAAATTTGGCATGTTATGGATTGTCAATGGGTTGCTGACTTTTTATCTTCAGCACGTTGTCAGTTAGCCTATGGGAAGGAAGACTCTTGTTTCACACACACTACAATCAAAAACTGAAAGGGGGTTCTAATTCGTCTGCCAGGTGCGTGAACACATGGCCAAGATGGGATTCCGCAGCTTCCAGGAGATGATTGGTCGCACAGACAAGCTGCGTTCATCCACCGACTCTGAAAACCCCAAGGCCCAGTTGCTGAACTTACCGCATCCTGAAGAACGCCCAGGAGATGAAGCCGGAAGTGAACAGCGTTGGGGGCTCCATGGAACAGCTCTTTGACCTGGACAAACGACTGGTAGGGTGATCTGTATTTGAAAATGGATTGGTGTGCCTGTGTCCTGTTGCTGCTTTTCTCTGTTTCATGTATGTCCATGGAAAAAGAATTGTGGTTGGCTTAGATGTGGATTGTGGTATGTAAGTGCTCGTGGGTGTGGATAAAAGAAAAGGGAGACTGTGTGTCAACTATCTTGCCATTTACTTGATATTGTGCACTTGATGATAATTTTCATTCTGTTTGTATCTCAGTTTTTCAGGGTAATTTGGTTTGGCTCTTGTCTGGAAAATTGTTTAATTATGTCTATATCAGGTGACATAAGTAAAAGCTTCCCTTACAGAAACTGGGTCTTGGAAAGTGTAAATTTGGGTAAACAGAAAGTTGTTTTTTTTTTTTTTAACTAAATGAGCAGATGAATTATCATTTATAGTTGATATTTCTTTAAATAAGAAGAATAATTTTTTTCTTGAACTTTTCTTGCAACTATTTTTAACTTGTGAATTTAAATTAGACATTTGAAACTGATTTTTTTTTTTTTTCAAATTACTAATCATATATTGCAAATCTCGGTCATCTCAAAATTTCTATAGAAATCTACTAGTAGATGTAGTTTGTTGTTCATGTGTCTGTGTCCATTGTAGAGTTTTGTGACCATTATGGTCACTTATCTGATAATTGACCACTCAAAATCGATCCCTATGCCAACTAACCCAGTTCTCATTTCACATACTGCCACTGGAGTCCCAAATGTGCCAAGTATACCGGTGGTCTCATGAGCCATTGTTATGACTGGCACTGAACTAGTTATTTCAAATGGACAGCTGTCCATCTTTGTCACATTTCTGCACATGCTGAAAAAACATACTTTTACCCCTTTTGGAATTGGATTGGTAGCTATTTACAAATGGTGGCATTTTTTCAAAAGTAGTTATCCTTAAATGGCTCAGTGACCCCTTGACCCAAATGCTCAAATCTTCCCAAATAATTCCTATGGAAATGAAGTGGAGCGTAACCCTTTGCAGGGGGAACAGGGTGAAACCATAGTTTGGTGGTAAAGATGAAATAGAGCGGAAAGTTACTTACAAGTTAACACTATCAGCACAGACCCTCATTCTGCTCTATGTGCCCAGTTACCACTGCAGTCACAGCACTGAAACCCCCTCAGGACACCTGATTTTGACCATTTTTTAATTAATTTTCCTTAAAAGCTTAAATCCGACAGTGACTTTATTTTTGTACAGTGAAATAGAGCTGTCTTTCATCTTCTTGATGATAAATGTTTTGAAAGTCAAAATGATTATTTTGTTGTTGTTTGATTGAGTTGAAAATGACATACTTCAAACAAGGTGCACTGATTTAGTGCTTGAAGACACTGATGGGTTGGTCGCTTTTGCTTCAAATAAAGCAATGAAATTGACTCTTAGCCTGCTAACTGGTATGATATGACTTAGGAAGGACTATCTGTATGCTGACACCACTGGTTGAAAATTCTTCAGGAAATTCGGTCATATTAATGTTAAGAAGACCGTTGCTATCATTCTTGGAAGGTGTCCTGAGTAACAGATCGCTTGCCATGAATATTTTCAGCCCACATCGCTGAGTGGTAAGTCGGGCGCCGCTGTCATTCTCGTGGCGTGCTGCAAAAAACTTAAAGCAAAGTTTAAATGAATTTTTGCTTGCACACTCACGTGTTTAACTTCAGTGACATCCTGTGAGGTTGACTCATTCTCTCAGTTGAGTAACCAGGTGACTAATCAGTCCAGTAATCAACATGTTGATGAAACAGATCCATACCATGTCCCTGTCATGCACAGGACCATGAGCTGATCGAGAAGTCACGTGATGTGGTGAAAGGCCGGAGCAAGCAGGTGGTGATCGACCTGTATGTGAAGAATACAGACAGGACATTCGGGGCAACGCTGTCCAACTACATCTCCAAGTAAGCAATGCTATACATGCTTGTTTAAAGAAAAAAAAAAGTACTTTTAGTCAATACTAAATAATACATGGAAAATGTGTGTAGTTCTTTTTTTATCCCTTACCCAAATCAACAAGCTGCATTTCTTCTTCATTTTGCAACAAAATAGGATTATTCAGTAACAGCTTCCATGTTTCAGTTTTCTTTAGGAAGTGTGACCCATCTATACATGTAAATACCACATGTGCCAAGCCTTAAGATGTCAAGGCGGGATAGAAATCACAAAGTGTTTATCACTGTGATGTGGATTGACCATGTAGACAGTGAGAGCAAAGGAGGAAGCGGCTTCTGTCTGCAGTAGGTAGATCCTAAAGGCAGTGGATGAACATTGGCTGATTTGTGTTTATTTCAGTGAAAAGGCAGAAGAGGGTCTTCCAGAGGGCAGCATCATCATCAACTGCAAGGGGTCAGGAGGTCAGAGTTTCTGCGCTTTCCTGGCCAGGGGAGTGCATGTCACGCTGGAGGGAGATGCCAACGACTACGTGGCCAAGGTGAGACAGGGTGGGAGCGAAGGGGTGGGGTCAGTGGATGGTGGTTGAAAAAACAAAATAAGAAAGAACGCTAAACAAACGACTAGTCCACAGCAGGTATTTTAGTGCTTGCCATCCTGATAGTTGTGTAGACATGCTTAAGTTTCTTTTTACCAGCCTGCTCTAAATATGACATTGCAGGGGGGGGAGGGGGGGGGGGGGGGGGTAGAGTGTGGAATATCAATAAGTGTGTATGTGGCATGACAGAAGGAATGAGACATAATTGATGAGCTTAACTCTTTCATCCCTACAACCCAGTTTTCCAGTTTGCAGAAATCGTACCCTTCCTTCCTGCAGCCCCCGGAAAATCAGTTCTCGCAGTAAGCGCTTTGAACTTCGCACAAGTCGCGTCATCAGTACATGCCATGACCAGTTCGCTTGTGGGGCAGTGTTTATAAATGGATGGATGCCAGACGGCCCCTACAGCATGAGAAAGTAGTCGCTACTCTATTCTGGCTGGTTTGCTACTGCATACATGGCAGTTCTCACTTTACACTTCTTCTTTTTTTTCTCTAAATACAGGAATGAAGGGAATACTCGTATTACAAGAATCTAGGAACAAGAGAAGTAATGGTTCTCAGAAAAGTAGGAATGAAAGTTAAACCCCTGTACTTGAATTTTGGGTGAAAAAAAAGTTTTTAAAGAGGTATGCCAAAGAAACTGGATGAAGAAAAACATTGATGAGCATGTATGTTGATCACAAAAGGTGCCAGCCTATTCTGCCCAACTGGATTCTGTACGAATTTGTGGTCAATCTATTCATTTTCAGCAAAGAAACACTCATGTGTGTCCACCCAGTCGAAACAAATGCCACTGTTAACTTCACAATTTGCCAGTACTAGCAAATCACCATTGCTTTAGAAGCACCCTTGTTAACCAGCAAATCATCTGCATTGTTGAGATCACTTGTTGTTGTTGTTGTTGTACCCTGGCTAAAAGACTCCAGGGATCATCCGAACAGCCAAAGCACTTGAATACTATAGTACAAATGCTTCAGCTAGGATGAGAACATTTTTGATTACCCTGCCACGTAGGCAGCCACACTCTGACTTCGAGGGATTTTGGACACCCTCGCCTGCCCCCTCCCCCCTTCCCTCATCCACCCAACACCTTCCCCCTCTCACTTCCTCCCCCCCCCCAGATAGTACTTTCACAGAGTGCATGTACCATTTGAACAGAGCCTAGTGGTGGTTAAGTTTCCTGACAGGAAATTTAAAACATTATTGACAACGCACCACAAAAAAAAAAACCCAAAGAAAACATAGACAAATGAATTACAAGACAAAACACAATGCGTTTCGACCTCTTAGGTCTTCTTCAGGCAAGAAACACAACACTCAGGACAATGAAAATGTACGAGCAGTCACTTATCTTCATCCAATTCAGCACAAGATAAGCGTTGAGGTCAAAACGCGTCATGTTTTGTCTTGTGATTCGTTTGTCTACTTTTTTTTTTTTTTTTTTTTTTTTTGGTGGTGCGTTATCCATAACTTTTCAAATTTGTTTAGATTTCTGCCTGCAGTGGCCTCACTTTGCAAGTAGATCTTCCTGACAGGATCATACCAGATCTGCAGACAGGTGTAATGATGGCAGGTGTAAACGATGGCAGGTGTAAACGATGGCCGTCACATCTTTCAGGGTCTGTCAGGGGGAGAGGTGGTGATCTACCCGCCCAAGGACTGCCACCAAGACTTCCAGTCCAAGGACAACATCATCGTGGGCAACGTCTGTCTGTACGGGGCCACCTCCGGCAAAGCCTTTTTTCTGTGGTCAAACTGCTGAACGCTTCTGTGTCAGAAATTCAGGCGCCGTGGCCGTCTGTGAGGTGAGACTTTGAATCAGTCAGAAATCTGGACTGGTATTGAAGTGGTTGAATAGTAGGGGGAAATGGGGAGGAAGTATATTCAGCCCTTCAGCCTGTGTTGAGAGAAAGAAATGAGAGAGAGAATGGGTCAGAAAGCTGGACTGGGTATTGAAGCGTTTGAGCGGTGGAGGGAAACAGGAGGAGGTCTGTTCCAGACTGTAAGTCTCTGAAGACTTGAAGGAAAGAAAGGAGAGAGAATGAGTCACACCCGTTCGGAACGTGGGCCAGATCTGAGTTGTGTGACTATTATCTTTCTCTCTTGTGTGTCTCTCTCTCTCTCTCTCTCTCTCTCTCTCTCTCTCTCTCTCTCTCTGTCTCATATCTATATATTTACAAAATTTTGGGTTGTGCCTGTAATTCTGTCTGTTTTAACAGAATGTTCCCTATAGTTTTGAGTTGTGTGTCCATCTCTCTCTCTCTCTCTCTCTCTCTCTCTCTCTGTCTGTCTGTCTGTCTGTCTGTCTCTCCCAAATTTTGAGTTGTGTATCTATCTTTCTGTGTCTTTATCTTGTCTTCTAAGTTTTCAGCTGTGTGCAATAATCTATTTATTTCTGTCTGTCTAAAAAATTTTTTTTAGTGGTGTGTTTTAATTCACTCTGTCTCTCACCCAAATATTTGTCCCAAAACCTTTAGCTGGGGGTCAGATTCTCTTTGTCTCGTTCCCAAATTTTTCTTTGTGTCTCCCTTCATCTGCCATTCTCTCCCAAGTGTCAAATTAAAAGACTTTAATCTGTGTCTCCCCCCTTTCGTTTGGAGAAACAGAGGGACAGAGAGAGGCATGGTCAGAGCCAAATGAAAGTAGGACTGGGCTGTCTGATCTTGCAGGGCTGTGGGGACCATGGCTGTGAGTACATGACTGGCGGACGTGTGCTGGTTCTGGGATTGACAGGGCGTAACTTCGCTGCTGGCATGTCAGGCGGCATCGCCTACGTCTACGACTTGTAAGTGTGTGCTTAGGTGGCGGTTCTGTTGGCAAACTGAAAGTTGTGGGTGGCCGTGATGGAGGTAGGAGGTGGGTGAGGGAGGGAAGGTGGGATATGTGTGTGTGTGTGTGTGTGTGTGTGTATGTGTGTGTGTGTGTGTGTGTTGGTTGGTTGTTCACAAAGTTAGCAAGTATTCTTCAGTCTCAAACATGCTTTTTTTTTTTTTTTTTTTCTTCAGACCATGCAATAGAAAAAGAGCATGAAAAGTTTTAAACACAGTCCCAAGTTTGCAGTACTCGCCTAATGGCATAACCTGGCACAAATATTCCTATGGATAAATTAAAGAAAGAAATGCAAGAGAAAACATAAAGAACTCCGTATATATTTCTTTTTTTTTGTCCACTTAGATTTCTCCTTTGCTCTGAAATTACCTTTTCATATCCTTATGTAAAATCTGTGCAACTTCCAAATATTTTTAAAGTTTGAAGTGAACACAGATCTAACTTTAAAATCTGTACAAAGAAACCTTTTAACTTTGAAACTTTTTTTGAAAATGATTTTCTAACAAAATTATACCTGAATTATGGCAAATTTTGTGTAAAAATGTGTATAGTAATGGTGGTTGTTTGCAATCGATGTCAGTCTGTTGCGTATGTTTATACCTGACCGTTATGGTCACTCCCTTTCCATTGATGTGGAGTCTGTCTGTGATCTCTGTGCCATCTCACTATTTCTTTGTTCCTCACACACTGTCACAGAAGTGTCGAGCAAGTGCAGAGTAGCCCATCTAGTCGGAGCAGCTTTGTTAATCATGGTGATCAGTTCAGCAACCCCAGGGATACGCGGTTGTACTCTACCATGTTGCATGGACAGTTACCTACCTCTGCTGTTCGTAGCCGCACCAGACAAGGCTGGAAAAATATTATTAAGATTTTTGTAGAATTGAGGTTCTTCACAAATGGCAGCAATTTAATGGCAGCCATTTCTTTAATAACCACTGTCCTCAAAGAGCCTGTCTTAATGTGAAAAGCTTCCCAAATAACCAGTATTGGAACAAAACACAGGGTCACCATCCAAGGGTAGTCTAAGATGGAGTGGCATTTTTTTTGGTAATGGTGGATAAGATGTGGATGGCAGATGGCAGAACAGTACTTGAAAGGTTTATTGCTGATGTTAACATTCCTGTTCACTGTGTCATGAATTGTATTACAACTTTTTTTCTTGTGTCTCCCACTGGGAGAGGTATTGTGCTTTAAGTTCTTCATGGATAGAAATTTAGAAACGGTTGTACATTCTTATCTAAGGATATGATCCCATTTCTACAGTATTTTGCATGAATAATGAACAAACAGATGTAGTCCTATGTGGGTGTTTAGGTTGTAATGTGTTATGGAGAGGCCCACAGTCAAGTGGATAGTGTTTGTCTGCAGAGATGACGGTTGTGGATTTGAAACGCACATGGAGTCAGATTTGTTCAGCTTGAAAACCTAGCTATAGATGGGTACCTGGCTCCATTCAGGGAAGGTTAAAGGCAGTTGAAGGTGAGGGATCAGCTCTGCCTTCCATCATGTTGTGCCCTGATCATGGTGAACTTCTGATAGTTCACTGCTCATACGGCTGATAGGCCATGTGAACTTTACTAAGGGGCTATGGGAACTTTAACTCTTGTTTTAATCTAATGTTTAAGGGTGTTTATGATTGCAGTAAGATGGGATTTGTTTGTAGGGAGGAGCGCTTCGACACCCTGTGTAACCAGGAGTCAGTGGCCCTGGAGCAGCTGACAAAGAAAGATTGATGTGGAGTTTGTGGCGGAACTTCTGGAAGAGTTCCAGAAGAGGACAGGCTCACAAGTGGCTCAACACATCTTGAACAACTGGGAAACTGAACAGAAAAAGTTCGTCAAGGTTTGTCACAATTCATGAACTTTACCCCATAGTGTAAATTTTCTCTCTTAGTTTTGGGACAGTAGCAGTATGAATGTGCTGATAAGTTTCATGATTGGTGCCTGTTTCATTTGGCTCAGCACATTTATTGTTTTTGTGTTATTCATGTGTTGATTCTTTATTTCCCTGAATATTCCTTGATACTGATTATTCTTTTGCTGATGTGTGTTCATTCTTATTTTTATGTTCCTTTCTTCCTATATTTCTGTTGTGTCTTTCTCTGTCTGTTTCGGGAAGCTGTCCTGTGTTTTCTGTCTGAGGAGGAGATAATGCTAGTGACAGCATGTTTCTAGTGGTTACCTGTCACTAAGGTCTGATATATTCCATGAATGGAGTAACGCTACCAGGCTGGGTTCCACTCTCCCTCCTATACTTCATCCTTACACCCAGTTTATCCTATACTTCATCCTTACACCCAGTTTATCTTTCCCGTTTCACTTCAGTTCCCAGAGTGCCCATTTAGTTTCCAATCACACATGTTATAAATCATCGTTATTGTACTTCTATGAGCAAACAAGCATCTGATGCCTTTTCTCTTTTTCGCCATTAAGGTGTTCCCACATGAGTATCGCCGAGCGCTGAGAGAAATGGCAGAAGAAGCAGCGGAAGTGGAGAGACTGAAGAAACTGGAACTGGAGAATGCCCCAAGTGACAGTGTGTCGGAGCAGCACATCAGGAAGATGGAGTCCCTGGCGAACATGTACGATGAAGACATCATCAACGACCTGGGAGAGGACGCGAAAGAGGTGAGAGAGTTTCCAGAGTGGTTCTGTGTGTTTCCATGTTCACTTGCTGTTGTCACTGTTGTGTTGAAGAAAGGAAGATTTGGGTTGATAGACTCTTTTGTTAGTACTTTCAAGCCTGTGAATGTGTGTTTTAGTAAATTAATTTTAGAAATTGTGTTTGTATTAATTGCGGGTTAGGAGGGGGGTGTATGTGTGTTTGTTTTCAGTGTAGTGTGTGTAGCTACATGTGCCTACATCTGTATAGGCATAATGGCGGTGTATGTGTCTACATGTCTGTGAGAAGGTATTTAGATGTGACTGTTTTCACTCGAAAGCTGCTCTTTTCATACTTTTAAACTGTAAGGTTAGTAAGCGTATAAGCTTTTGCATGTATGTGTTATGCACTTGAGTTGGCTTGTGCCTCTTCTATTTTCATGGAGAATTGAGCAGACTGTACTTGATGCAGAGGTGGAGATGGCTTGTGAAGAGGCACTGTTGGGACCAGAGAGATGGGGTTCTTTGACTGGATGTGTTACACAGGTGCACATGAACCAGCTGATGTCAGATTATTGTGACAACTCACTGTCAGCATGTCATACTGTCCGAGGTCACAACTACAGAATGAGAAACCTTTGGAGTGGAAGTGTATTTCATTGACTGTTTCGATTGGATGATGTAATTTTTTACTGCCAGTGTGTTGATTTTACTCATAAGCAAACAGTGTCACAAAGTGTTCAAAGATGCCTCGACAGAAGAAGGCTAAGCTGATTCAAACTAAAGCAGCTTTTGCAACAGTGGAAGTGGGTGAACGTGAGTTCTTAAGTTTTTTTTTTTTTTTTTTTTTTTTTTTTTTTTTTTTTTGCTGTCCCAACTTCTGCGCCACCTCAGAGGCAGTGCACCCACGCCGCTCATTCCGACATCCCGTCCACAGCCACAGCCCGGCTGGTCCCGCCGCAGCCACGGCACCGGCAATCCACAGGGAGCAGTCAATGTCAAGTCGTCAAGAGGCAACCCACCGGAGGAGACACTGCACTGCTGCCGAGTCACTTCGGTGGTGTTCAGTGGCGCCTGTTCTGATCTAACATACGCAGGACACCACCTACTACTAAGCCCCCTACTGACGACAATATTGCTTAGTCGCGGAGCCGGCGTGAGTGAGCTCTCCCTCCGGAGGGCGCCACCACGTCCGTCCAACGACAGCCCCCATGGACTCACCGATACCGTTGACCTCGACGGAACCAAACCAAGGCCACAGACATGGAGAGGACATCGAAATTGAGGTCACCATGAGAGCAGGGCATGAAGGGCCACAGAACTTGAGACATTTTTTTTTTTTTTTTTTAATGCTGATCGATGAGAATGAGGATGATTAAGATGATGCTACGGATTTCCATTTCGGTCTGAGACTACATGACAGGGCTGTACTCTACGCTTCCTTTCATAATATATCCTGGCGTCAACCAGGCCCGAGAGATACAGGCACCTGCAGTGCTGGTCAGGAAATTTGAGCAACACTCTCAGAAACGCATCCATTAAGTGGATGAAACTCGACTGTGTGGTCCCAGTCTTCCCAACTGAGTCCACAGCAAACTCAACTCTGGGTAGGAGCCGGGGGGCAGAAAAACCCACATGACTCTGATGGGATTCGAACCCACGACCTCCCAGCCGGGAGTCCGCGACGCTAACCACTTCGCCACGGCGGCTGGTGTGAGTTCTTAAGTTCTAAGTGTTAGGTATTTTTGCTACATGTGCCCTAATGTATGTTGAATGGCTTGACGTACAGCCAGTGCTATGAATTGGCCCATCATTTTCAAAACTCACCCCTGATTTTCACCAGCTGTGAATCATTCCCCCCCTCCCCCTTCCATGTGCCTCTAATCAGTCTGAAGCTCAGATTATGTATGAACTGCTGAATGTTTGGGAAGTTTTCAGATTATGTGAGTTTGTTGTTGTTGTTGTTTTACATAAGGGCGTTGGAGAAAACGGAGTGGACAAAGACATGGTAAAACTGCAGGAATGTGTGTGCGGTGCAGGTTTGAAGTGCCTTGACATTGCTCCCATCCTCACAAAGCTTTGACACATTTTGTTTGGGACTTATGGTCAAATTGAAAGGCACCCATATTTCATTTTTAACATTTTGAATGCCATATTTCCTTTTTTAACATTCTTTGTATCGTTAACATCCTAACTAAATCTCACTGCATGCAAGATTGTCTCCCTTCTGAATAGTCGGTAACCATTGCCATCACACTTTTTTTACAAAATGTTCTCATTTATATTTAGTCTTGTGTAGTTTGGTTATGTGAGATAACATGACATCATTAAGAATCCCTATTCCTGATTTCTTTAACCAATGCTGACTTCATGTTGTGGCATGATCTACCATAGATGTTTTCAAGTTGTTGTTTTGTAAAGAGTACTTGCAGGTGATAACATCATAGTTAAAAGACATCTTGAATCCTTGTATTCTGACTAAATCTTATGGCATGCAAGATCATCTACCTCCTAAATAGCTTGCAGGTGATTAGTACATCACAGTTGATAAACATATCTTTCTTATGTATCTGGATATGTGTTCTGTGTTTGTTTGTTAGTGAATTCTTAGAGGATAGATAGTTTTATTCACATTTTGTTTGTTGCTGAAGTACCATAGGATGCAGTAAGATATGTGTGTGTGTGTGAGTTTTACTTGCCAGAGCATCATTAGGCAACTAGAGCACACAGTTTAGTGCACATTTACTTTGTTAATGATTTATTTGGGGACAAATTTGCTAAATACATGATATTTTGCTTTTTATTGAAACATTTTGGAATGCAGTTGAAAGATCTGCTCATTACTGGAGCAGTATTGATAGAAGGATTCATAGAATACTTGTTATTCAGTTATCTTGGGATAAACTATATGTACCTAAAGGCAATTATGATTTCTCTTTTCTTGAAGAAACAGTATAGAGAGAAGGATTTATCATGTCTTTTGTGTAACATTTTTTCTAATACTACTCGCTTTGATCAAGGAAAGAGAAAGAAAGGGGACCAGACAGGTGAATTTTGTTGTTGATAGATTGGTTTCATGATTTGAGGAAGTGTTGATCCTTTGAAGAGTTATGGACTGATCTTTTCTATATGCTTTGATTTTTTGTTTTGAGAAATTGGGAATTGTATTCTGTGTGTGTGTTTCATTGTCGCTGTCCAGGTTGCTGTCAGTGTGTATGAAATAAGTGGAAATACTTATTATTTTGCATGCGCGAATGTTACATGCTCACAAGCATGCGGTAGCATGACACTTCTGTTGTTGTTTTTATTGACTGATTTCTTCAAATTTTGAATAGAGTGTAATTATCTGTGTCTAGATGCAAAGTGAGATGACTGCAGGCTTCCGGGAATCTAAACAAATCTTAAATAAACGTTAGCAAACCGCCAAGAGAGAAACATGGACAAACGAGTCACTAGACAAAACACGATGCATTTCGACCTCTTAGGTCTTCTTCTGGCAAGACACAAACAATAGGACAAAGAAAATGAACCAGTTTTTCACCTAGCTTAGATCTCTTCAGTGCAAGGTAGGCAAGCATTGATTTCCAAATTACTGCAGAGAGTCTGTATATTCAGATACGTAAGTGTCTTGTGCATGTTTGGTCTGTTTTACATATTTCCTTGTTTGGTGGCAGTTTCAAGAACATCTGTTCTTTTTTTTTTCAACTTTTTTTTTTTGGGGGGGGTGAGGGAGGGGAAGGGGGTATTGTGGACGGGAAAAGATAGGAGAGTACATTGGGGGAGAGAAGGGGAAAAGAATGGGGAGAGGGTGTGGATAGGGAGGCGGAGGGAAAGACGAACATGACTAGCAATAGCTGTAGTTGTTGGTATCACACAGCAGGAAAATGGCAACTGCTGTTGTAATGTTTTGTAATGTCTGACTGCCATGACTCAGCATAAAGATAAACTTTGATGTTTGAGGATTGTTTTTAACGCTATCTCCCCTTGGTTTCAACTCTTTTTTTTTTTTTTTTTCTTTTCTTTTGAAATCAGATTGATGTGTATGCTGTGTGACTAGAAGTGATGTGTCTTTACATAGACTACTGGAGTGCACATTTGTACATTTTTATGTAGATATACACATACATAGCAAGTCACATGATTTGCACTGTTAACCCTTTCACCGCAAGACATTGTATTTTGCATAAATCTCCATCGCCAGCCATTTTTCCAAAAAAGCTCTTATTGTATACCAGCATATGTGAAACGCGGATATCTCTGGAACTAAACAACCAATTCTCATGCTATTTTTTGTAAAATGGAGGAGATACACTGTACTTTTATTATATCATAACATGTTAGTAATGGTAAGTCAACAACAATTTCAGTTTTTTAGTGATTTCAAGTGCAAAAAAAAAAATGCAAAATAAAAAAAGAATGTTATGTTTCTTCTAAGCGTAAAAAATAAAGAAAGAATGCCAACAATCTCTCAACAATGGAGGAAAAATACTCCACTCACAACTGAAGACCAGAAAGTATGGTATATTCCAACAGAAAAGTGCATAAAACAGCCACAAATACAACTACTCCAATAGCAGGGCACACACACACACACACACACACACACACACACACACACACACACACACACACACACACACACACACACACACATTCTTATGCCTAATGGTACACATGTAACACACAGGGAACACACACACACACACACACAAACAAAAAAACACACACACACACACACACACACACACACACACACACACACGTCCCTTTCACTCTCAACAGTAATATATATATATATATTTTTTTTTTATGAACACAAAGTCATTCATGTGCCTGTTGGTCTCTGAACCCTTGTCATTCAGTTGATCTATATAATCAGCTGTACACCCACTCGAAAGACGTCTGCGATACTCGCCTCTCACGTGTCAGTTGGCCACGCCCCCTTCAACCTCGACCAGCGAGAGTGGGCCCACAGCGTGTGTGTGAAGTTCGTTGCCTAAAGTCTTAGTTGGCTCCCTCACATAGAGTTAGTGAACAGTCAGTCAGTGCTGGCTGGCTCAACGCAAAAACATTGGGGCACACGTGGTAGGGTAGTAAGTGGGCGTCTTATCAGCCTCTCATAATAACAAGTTGGCAACGGTCCAACGCTTCACGTTGGAATAATTCGGTCAAGCCCTCACTATCGTTCTTTACTCGTGGCTGTCTGGGTCTTCTTCATCTGTATTAGGAACAACCAACTGTCTATTCAATATTCCCAGCACTTGATCTGTGGTAAATGTACGGCAAGGTCGAGTACGTAAAGTGCTTGGTGGTGACGTCATAGTGAATGGAAAAAAAAATCGGAATAAAGTCAATAAAACACTGAACTGAATAGTGTTCTGACAAAGCAAATGGCTGTGAGCATGGGCCAGACCATCCCCCAACTATGACGTTTATTGCTGGCTTTTTATCTCATGAACTAGGATCCTGAGAGTATCGGGAGTTAGGTCACCCTACTTTGTCGCCAAAAGGCGCCCATGGCGCTCTGCCAACTGGTCGCCAAAAAGCGCCCATGGCGGTGAAAGGGTTAATGTCTTAGGAAGTGTGTGTATACTAACATTTGTTTGATTGTTTGTCAGTTGGATATGGATCTTGCTCTCAGCTCTGCTAGCAGTTTGTTTTGGTGGTTGTAGAGAGTACTCAGTAGAAAGAGAAATGAACAGTGCAAGTGTTATGCTTCACTGTTCTTGTGTAGAATGACTTCCTTTACTAGTAAATGTCAGTAGTCTATGACAGTCATTTCTGATAAAGTTTTTGGTACTGGACCTGTAGCCTGCAAGCATGATTGAAAATAACAGTGAAAGAAAAGCTGTTGTCATATATTGTTTCGCTGAAAAATGTTTTGTTGTTTCCGGTTTTCTGAACAGCGTTCGATGTGTGATAGTACAGCATTGATGTGTAATAGTACAGCTTTGATGTGTGATAGTATAGCGTTGATGTGTAGTATACAGCGTTGATGTGTGATAGTGATACAGCGTTGATGTAATTGTACAGTGTTGGTGTGTAACGGTACAGCATTGATGTGTAACAGTACAGTGTTGATGTGTGATAGTACAGGGTTGATGTGTAATAGTACAGCGTTGATGTGTAATAGTACAGCATTGATGTGTAATAGTACAGCGTTGATGTGTGATAGTACAGCGTTGATGTGTAATAGTACATAATTTATCTGTGTTGTGGGTTTCTGTACATAGGACTGAAATGTTTGTATTTTAAGATGGTTTTAACATGAGATTGTAAGTGGCTAGGAAGTAAGTACTTTATTATAGATTCTTAAATCTTAGAAGAGGATTTAGGGCCAGCATTTGATTAGGAAGAAAACATCATTTGAAAAAGCCTCTTTTGCAGAACTGCAATGTTAAGGTCATGCATGATTTTTCTCCTCTTTATGTGATTTGGTTGCCATGATGAATTAAGGTGCGTCAGAAAGCAAGAGATTTGTTTATTACCACTGAAAGAATAAAGACATAATAGGAGTAAGGAAACTACCGTAAGAGGGGGAAAAAACAGAGAACTTTTCACCCACAGACACCCATACATGTTCGCAGATGCAAGCAAACACTCACGTTGTGTGTGTGTTTGTGTGCATGACGCTCTCTTTTTTTTCCTTCTCTCTCTCTCCCTCCCTCCCTCTCTCTCTCGTGAGACTGGAAAACAGTTACTTCATCAGATAAGTTTGATTAGCAGCAACTTGTCCCTTCTGATTCTGAAACTCAATACCTCAGTGATTTTGTAGGCCACACACACACAATTTACATACACAGGCAAACATGCCAGATCTCAGCAGGTGGTGTTTCATGTCACTTTGTTAGACAACAGCTGTGCAGTGTCTTTGCACATAGACAGTGATTCTATGTTGCAGTGTTAGACAGCAGCTGTGAGGTATCCGTGCACATTGATAGTGATTCTGTCTATGTTGCAGTGTTAGACAGCAGTTATGCAATATCTGTGCACTTTGATAGTGATTCTGTCTATGTCACAGTGTTAGACAGCAGCTATGCAATATCTGTGCACTTTGATAGTGATTCTGTCTATGTTGCAGTGTTAGATAGCAGTTATGCAATATCTGTGCACTTTGATAGTGATTCTGTCTATGTCGCAGTGTTAGTCGACAGCATGTATGCAATATCTGTGCACATTGATAGTGATTTTGTCTATGTTGCAGTGTTAGTCGGCAGTTATACAATATCTGTGCACATTAATAGTGATTCTGTCTATGTCGCAGTGTTAGACAGCAGTTACGCAATAACTGTGCACATTGATATGATTCTGTCTATGTTGCAGTGATAGCAACTGTGCAATGTTTGTGCTCATTGGTAGTAGTTCTGTCTATGTTTCGGTGTTCAATAGCTGTTATGCAATTTCTATGTACACTGACAGCTGTGTCTGTGTTTGCAGTCCAGCGACGAAGAGGAGCAGCCAGAAGTGGTGGATATTGAGGAGACTGTTCCTGATGCCAGCAGAAACGTGGAGCTGGACAAGATCAGGTCTCTTATCGTTGAACATCATGAGTTAATTAAGTGTTGACTGGTAACAAGCAGGCAGATTGAAAGGAGCTGTTCAAAGCTGTGTGTGTCCTCAGGGGTGGATGTTGTCTGCTGTTCTGTGCATGCACACAGAGGGAAACAGTGCGAGTAAGGCTCATGTCACATGGAAGTTGTTGAAAACGTGTTTCATCGGGAGGGGGGGGGGGTAAGTTTTTCTTTTTAATTGCTTTTATTGTATGTAGACTTTCTCTTTCCTTCCTGAATCTCCATTTTCTTTTGGATTTCTCTGTTATTAGAAGTTGGATTGTTTAGAAGAATGAACGGGCATTTTGTGTGGGAGACTACTTTGTTGGTTTGGTGTGTTTCTTCTCCCTACCAGTAAAGGCGCTGTGTCTGCCTGTTGCAGAGGTTTTGTGAAGTACAAGCGAGCCACCTACCAGTACCGCAACGCCAAGGAGAGACAGAAGGACTGGGACGAAATCTACAACCACAAGTCTGTCACGGAGGGACTGCGCATGCAGGCGGCCAGGTACAGGGATGTTTTTTGTGCCTCACGACACTTACCATGTACAATACTGTCATAGTTGCTCCCCTTTTGTTTTCACTGTTTTTTGGTCATTGTGAAACATGAAGTCGGTGACAGTGTTGCGTTGTCTTTGTGATAATGAGTGTGCTGCGTGTAGGTATATACTTTTTTTTTTTCCCCCAGAATGTATCCATATGATAAATTGGGCAGAATTGGTGAGCTTTTAGGTTTCAGTAAGTTTCAGGTTTATGATGATATGGCAAAGAATTGTTCTGACAAAGAGTCGTTTGTACTGGCCTGTTTCCCATATTGTACTCTGAATCAGTGAAGAGGATTGGAACTGCTTTGCCAGGGAATGATATGAGTTTTCCTTTTTCTATTTTCTTTTGTTTTTTGATCTAATCATTTATACATATTATACCTTTTGTATTCAAGTTTTTATCAAGTCACTTTTTTTTGTATTCAGGTTTTTACCAAGTCACTTTAATATGGAGAGAATTTACATAAGGCTGTTGTCAGTCATGTGTTGTACTTCTAGATGTTTATAATGAAAAGTGTTGTGACAGCCCAAAGCATCATCATGTTCTCCATGCACATCACACACACGTATTAGCATAGCTACCAAGCAATTTTCAGGAATTTCCGTAATGTGAAAATCATGTCAGAAATTCTGAATTTAGTGAAAACATCTTGAATTTTATGATTTTGTGAAAAAAAGAAAAATTTCAGGATCATTTTTGGAATGGGATGGTAAAATATTGAAAGGAGTCAGAATGATATTTTGTGAATGCCAGCTATTGTATTGCAGTCAAGGATATGTTTCTTACTTGGGCATTACATGGATCAATGCGAGCAGCTGAGAATAATAAGGCATTCAGTTGAAAACCAAACTATCATTTGTATCGTCCTGCCTCAAACTTGGGATTCCAAAAGTTGACAGCGACTTGGCTTCAGCCACAGAAAGTGTTCAGTGCTCTTACGTGATAATGACTTCATGTTTAGTCAGGTATAGGATTTATGCAGAGTACTTGATGTGCTTACACATTATGATGGCTTCATGTCTTGCCAGGCATATGATTTTATGCAAAGTACAAGCAGCATAGAATATTTTACTTTCTTTTATTTCACATTTTGTGAGGTATGTTTCATGTAATGTGTCATGGGTTTTCCTGAGGGAAAGGAGTGATCAGATGACTCTGTCTCGCTGCACATCACGCAGGACAGAAAGCTCTGTATGCCCCCGGACTGTTGTATCATCATCACACACACAACACCATCTCCGTCTCCCTTCGTGGCATTCATTGTGTCGAGTGCAGTGATAAGGGATTCGTTGGCTGTGATGTGTCTCTAGATGCATGGACTGTGGAGTCCCGTTCTGCCAGTCCTACAATGGGTGTCCCCTCGGCAACCTCATCCCCAAGTGGAACGACTTGGTCTTCAAGGTAAGCTTCATAGAAAACAGTGTCTTTTACTGCATTGATGAACATGTCTTGGGTGATTTTTTTTTTTTTTTTTTTTTTGCACAGGTGACTTAAGTTATTGTTTATAATTTGGATGTTTACTTCATGTCTTCATGGGCTTTTTTTCACACACACACACACACACACACACACACACACACTCATGCATGCATACACACATGCACATGCATGCACACACACACACACACACACACACACACACACACTCAGAACTCACTCTCTCTCTCTCTCTCTCTCTCTCTTTTTCTCTCTCTCTTACACACATGACTGTGTATGCTTATTTTTTTTAAACTTGCATTTCTATTGTTGGCAGAGTTTTGCAACACTAAGTGGAAATCTCACATGAACTCCCTTACCATTAGGGTTGTTAAACTATTGTCAATAAGTCATTGTCATTGTCTTACACACACAATCCACAAAACACAGACTAACACATGCACACAATAGGACACATAGACACATTCATACACATATGGTGCGCAGTGTATGTGCTACAGTCATGCTGACAGCAGGGTATGATGAGCCACAGTATTGTATCCCCTTTGATGGTAAAAAGGATGATGGCAATAAGTTCATGCTATGCAAATTTCAATCTAATCTGCATGACAGGTTTGGGCTCTGCACTGTCTTACACATGAACAAGGCCTGAGCAACTCAGTGTTGGCCAGGAAATTTGAGCAGCTCTCTCAAACATACCTTCATTAACTCTCTTCAGTTCTTTCCAGTGATCGACGGTTTTCTTCCCATAATTATGGTATTTAAAACAACATTTTTGTTGTCTGAAGCAGTGTATTGCCTCAAAACCCAGAATAGACACATTCATCACAAAGATATCATTTTGGAAAATAATGGCAGATTGTTACGAAAAATTACGAAAAATTCTTGCAAAATGCAAAAATCTCACAAACTGTTGAGAGATAAGTAGATGACTCAGCTGCATGGTTCCAGTCCTCCCATTTGACTCCATAGCAGCCTAAAAACTCTCTGTAGAAGCCGGCAGGGTCTGAACAATCCTGCACATACATGCCTCTGATGGGAATAGAAACATAAGACAACCCAGTTCACGGGGTTGGTGGTACTAACTACTGCAACACAGCTGCTGGTGCTTAGTCCTTTCTTTGCTTTTTGATACTATTCTTTTTCAGATTAGTTTTCTCTTTGCTGTAGAAGACTGAAGAGTCAAAGCACTTTGTATATTTTCATTGAATCGTTCAGTTCGTTTGACTGTCTTATAAGACAGCTTTTTAATTCTCTTTCCCATCTTGGTTTTAGAATAATGTTCTCTGTATCTTGTGCTTGAGGGTCGGAGTGGGACTGAGCTTGTAGATACGCTTCACTAAAATCATTGCTTTTTTTTTTTTTTTTTTTTTTTTTAAGTCTGTTCTGAAGATCATAGAGTTGTGCTTGGAGGGGGTTGAGCAGTGGCTCTGTATTGCTGTTTACTGTTTTTGTTGTTGAAAAAAAGATTACCCTAGTCATAGGTAAACTGCGTGTTGAAATAATATGAGTCACAGTTCAGATTAACTGAGTCAGAAATTTGAAAGAAAATAAAATTTGATACCTTTGAAGTCCTGCTTATGTTGTGATTTATTCCCCCTTTATTTCAGAACAAGTGGAAGGAGGCCCTGGATAACCTGCATCAGACCAACAACTTCCCAGAGTTCACTGGACGTGTCTGCCCAGCTCCCTGTGAGGTATGCAGCACCAGAGTTCAGATACAGCTGTTGATACAGACAGACCATGAGAGAAAACCTATGATATATTGATACAGACACAAACAGACCATGAGAGAAAACATATGATACATGGATACAGACACAAACAGACCATGAGAGAAAAACTATGATACATGGATACAGACACAAACAGACCATGAGAGAAAACATATGATATATTGATACAGACACAAACAGACCATGAGAGAAAACATATGATGCATGCATACAGACACAAACAGACCATGAGAGAAAACATATGATATATTGATACAGACACAAACAGACCATGAGAGAAAACATATGATATATTGATACAGACACAGACCATGAGAGAAAACCTGTGATATATTGATACAGACACAAACAGACCATGAGAGAAAACATATGATGCATGGATACAGACACAAACAGACCATGAGAGAAAACATATGATACATTACTTCAGTCGCAAACAGATCAAGATAGAAAAAAAAAAAGATGGTAGAACGAAACATGCACACAGTCCATCAACTGTCCAGACCTTTTAAGGAATTTCATTTTTTATGAAAATTATGTCTAAATCATTCCAGCTTTTGGGTTTTTTTTCGTTTTTTTTTTTTTTCTACAGTGTGGGAGATAAGAAAGTTCACTTTTGTTTTTTGTTTTTTTTGTTTTTTTTTTTTTGCTTTAAACATAGAGATTTGGGGATTGTTTCTTGTCGTATGTCAAGTAATGCCAGAGGAGATGATTTGGGCACATGAGGAGTGGCACTTACCGAAGATGCTGCTGTGAAGATCAGGGTTGACGAGATTGTTGTGTGATTTGTTCCCACCTTTATCATGGTGGCACATTCAGTCTCCAGGGATGGTGTCTTCACACAAGACTGGTGTTTCATAGGTTCTTTGTGTGTATTTTCTTAGCAATAGCTGCACAATTGTTGACTCTTCCGTGAAGGAAGGAATGAGTTTTTGATGTGTCAGCAAGGGTTTTGTTTTCCTTTTTATTTTAAAAAGATAATGCATGTATTCACTTATGTGATTTAATGTCTCATCTGAAGGTGTAGTGGGGGAGGTTGTTTAACATCTGCATTAACGCTGACACAAAAGGAAAAATACCTACCTGGCTGTCTTAAGGCAAGAGGTGGCATGAAAATTAAACCATTTTTTTTTTAAACTTTTTTTTTTTTTTTCTTTTATGTTAGAAAAAAAAAAAAACATGGAAAAAAACGTATTTGGGTGATTTCAAAACTCTTGTGTGATTCAGGGGGCCAAATGGGGGCAAAATGATGAAAAATGAAAAAAAAAAATGGTTCATAACAACTGTACATCTATCATAGCAGACATGTTAGGCACTTGAAACATGACTGTTCTTGTTTTGCTGAGCTATAGTAATGTAATTACAAAAGGATTTGTATATATCTAAACTGCTTTTTGTTCATTAATTTTTTTTTCCAAATGGTGGCCATCAGGCTTCGCGTTTCATTGCTTTTGAATTTTTCAAATAGAAATAGCAAATGCTAAGTGCTGTTTTTTGACTTATAAATAAAATGTAATTGCATGCAGAAAATATTTCTGATCAAAAGAGAAAAGAAAATTACCAAGCTAGCTAGTCTGGATCCAGAGATATTGTGTTCCTTGCACATCAACCGTTGTCGAAAGAAGTGATTTTGAGAAAACGACGTTTGAAAATAAAGTTGAGCAATTGTTACACACACCTCCTTATAAAGTCATTTTTTACTAAGAAAAATGTGAAAACGGACAAAATGAATACCACAGATGGTTTCAACAGACTTTCTTGATCACAAAAACACATATAAACCCAAGACATGATTTTTTGACGGAAAACGGTCAAATTTTCGTGCCACCTCTTCCTTTAAGCAAGGACTGAACCCAGAAACTGGGTCAGGACAACTGTGCTTTATCCACAAGGTCAATCAGGCCACTTGGCGTGGGTCAAAGCAGTCGAGATCGATTTTACCATCTCATAGCACCCCTCGTCCCTGCATTTGTCTGCAGCAGGTTTTCAGATTTAGGAATATATGAAACGGTGGACAGGTACAGTCATCTTGACACAGGAAAACGTTTAATACTGTAGTGGGAAAAAAAAAACATTTGCCAGGTAAATTGTGGTGAGGGTGCAGTGACATTGGTGTGTGTTTTTTGTGCAGGGAGCCTGTGTGCTGGGCATCAACTCACCAGCGGTGACCATCAAGAACATTGAGAACTCCATCATCGACAACGGCTTCAAGCACAACTGGGTGCAGCCTGCACCCCCTACCACCCCCTCAGGGAAGAAAGGCGGTGGTGGGCAGTGGTCCTGCTGGACTGGCTGCTGCCGCACAGCTGAACAAGGTACAGCCACCTGGATGTGACCCCCCCCCCCCAGCAAAATAAGCATGGTGTCAACATTTTGTCATGTTCTTTCCCCTGCCTTTTAACCATTTGTTTGGAGCAAAAAGCTTCCTGACCACCAGATTCAATGTGTACAAAGCTAGAGAGATTGGGATGCTGTTGTTTTGTAAAAAAAAACAAAAAAACAAAAAAGCTGTTGACAAACGCAAGAGAGGGAGAGTGAAACCCAGTTTTTCTTTCTTTCTGCATACGCAGTCTGATACTCCTGCGGACACTGCCTGTACAGACAGGCAGTGGAGTTTTTTGTGTGTGTGACCATTTTTTTATCCCACCATTAAGGCAGCCATACTCCATCTTCAGGAAAAGAAACCAGTTTACAGAATCTCTTCGAATGTATGAAAAAAAATTTGCCAGTGGATAAGTTTAAAAAGAATCTGTCTGTGTGTCACTGATGTTTGTTACTGACCATGTGATCTCTCACTATCGTTATTCAGTGACTAGGCACATCCACATTGACTCTGGGTCATGTAAGTCACTGTCGGCAAAGTTATAATCAGTGTCATTTGTATAGGCATGGTCTGCTCTAATACCCTCATCAGTGTAGTGGTACTTGGGCAACAAAGCTGTCGACAGCCCTGGTTAACATATTGCCTCAGTTACTCTCACTTCTCGTCTGTCAGACTGGATGACAAATCATGGACCTAAAATCCCAAATGAGATTATGTACTCAGAGCTGTTAGCTGTTGCATACCTTTGTAAGGTTGACTACCAATGTGGAGCAAAGGGGAAAAATGCTGAAGAAAAGAAAAAGAAGACAAAAAGACTGGTATATTGTAGACCATGTTGTTGTGTGAACATAGTATTCCCAATACAAGTGCCTTTTTGTTTTTTTTTATGGGGTTTTTTGTTTTTCCATGTGATGGAGTGTAAAGTGAAATCTTTGGTCCACCTATTCAAATGCGACTTTGCGCTTTTTGTTTCCCCTTTTTACCTGTTTCTGATTGGTTGTTCTGCTCTGACAGGCTGGTCACAAGGTCACTGTCTATGAAAGGAACGATGAGGTCGGGGGACTGCTGCGGTATGGAATACCTACCATGAAACTGAGCAAGGAGGTGAGATGTGTGTGTGTGTGTGTGTGTGTGTGTGTGTGTGTGTGTTTCACGCAGTGTATGTATGTGATTCTTTTATGTGTATATATGAGGGGAAGGGGGGGGTGAGGTGGAGACTTGTGTGAGAGACAGGGAGAGCGAGAGAGAGTGAGAGTGAATGTGTGTGTGTGTGTGTGTGTGATTTTTCATTATCATCATCATGATCATCATTTTCATTGATTGTCATAAAAGAAGAATGCACCCCTGGCTATGTCTTTTTCTTTCTCTTTCTTACCTGAGTTTCGATTTTGCCACCACATTCATGGCGACTGTCGTCAGAGGGTTGTGGTGTCAGTCTCCCCAGGACAACCTGATGTCCACAGCTCCTTGAGGACTGCTATGTCTGGTACTGCAGTGGGACCATCCTGGTTGTGGCTAGATATGGAGGAGCCAGAATCAGCTGAATAAGAGGGCAAGAATGAAAGTGACATCAACAACAAAAATCAGACCGCAGCTCAAACAGATCTGCCTACACTTTTGTTTCAATGCTAGAAAATTACACATTCTCAGCAGAACTGTTCAGTTATGCATTCCTGGATGTGACTGAGTAACTTCAGTATAGCCAATGAAAGTGTTCAACTGATAAATAAGCATCAAAACTGGAGGTGCACCAGTGTGGCACTGAGTAGAGATGGGTGGGTTTTACTAAATAAGGATTAACTTAAAAAAAAAAAAAAAAATAAAGTTAGCTCTGTGTCACAAATGTGACGCTCCAAGGGCCATGTGTTCATCTCTACGTCTTGCCCAGTGTGGGCTACTTTCAGAAAACAATGTACCCGCCCAGGCTGTCCCGTTCTTCCACTACCGTTGGCATGATAAACTGTCTAAGCAGGCAGACTGAAGTGTGTTACGACAGCACTGAGAACAGTGATGATCATTATTATGAAGATGGTGGTCATTTCATGAACAGAGAACAACTGGAAGGTGTCGGAAACTTCAGATATCTAGGAGCAACCCTGACAAAGGATGAAAGCTGCAAAGCAGAAATAAGAATTCGTATTGGCACAGCCACGGCAGCCATGACCAAACTGGACAGAGTGTGGAAAAGCAATATCCGATTCTCCACAAAATTTCAAACTCTACTAAGCCCTGGTGGTCTCCATTGTACTGTGTGGTTGCGAGGCATGGACACTGATGGCTGAAACTGAGAGGAAGATCCAGGCTTTTGAGAGCAAATGCCTGAGGAAGGTCCTTCAGATCTCCTGGATAGAGCACGGGACAAATAAATATGTAAGGAGCAGAATTGACACCTTGCTGGACCTCAGGAACCTCTCCTTTCAACTGTGAAGAGACGCAAGCTGATATGGTTTTGGCACAACAACTCTCAACACACCAGTCTGTCCAAAACAATCATGCAAGGCACCATCGAGGGCGGGGAGAAGAAGAGGAAAACAGAGGAAGAACTGGCATGAGAACACCAAAGAATGGACCGGACTCCATACACATGAGCTGCTGCCATTGGCAGCTGACAGAGACATATGGAGAGGGGAGGTTGCGTCTGTGGTCCTCAGGTTTCCCCAACGACTGCTTCTGTAGTTATTGGCCTGAGGAGGAGGAGGTGGTCATTAAAAAAAAGCAAAAAACAAAGGGTTTCCATGAAGCTATGGAAGAAGTTGTCCAGGAAGAAGGCACTCAGACAAAGGCTGCAATGAAGGCCAGGCTGGATCTGTTGCTGTGCTGTAAAACTACTCCTTGTACCACAGAAACAACTCATTTAGGGTATACAGGGACAGACAGGCCTGTAGAAACAAGACACATGACAGGAAATTTATCAGTGTTCTGAAAGCTGCATTGCACTTTACCAGTGTTCTGACGCTGCTGCATTGCACTTCACCAGTGTTCTGAATGCTGCATTGCACTTTACCAGTGTTCTGAACGCTGCATTGCACTTTACCCAGTGTTCTGAACGTTGCATTGCACTTCACCAGTGTTCTGAATGCTGCGTTGCACTTTACCAGTGTTCTGAACGCTGCATTGCACTTTACCAGTGTTCTGAACGTTGCATTGCACTTCACCAGTGTTCTGAACGCTGCATTGCACTTCACCAGTGTTCTGAACGCTGCATTGCACTTTACCAGTGTTCTGAACGTTGCATTGCACTTCACCAGTGTTCTGAACACAGCGTTGCACTTTACCAGTGTTCTGAACACAGCGTTGCACTTTACCAGTGTTCTGAACACAGCGTTGCACTTTACCAGTGTTCTGAACACAGCGTTGCACTTTACCAGTGTTCTGAACACAGCGTTGCACTTTACCAGTGTTCTGAACACAGCGTTGCACTTTACCAGTGTTCTGAACACAGCGTTGCACTTACCAGTGTCTGAACACAGCGTTGCACTTTACCAGTGTTTTGAACACAGCGTTGCACTTTACAGTGTTTTGAACACAGCGTTGCTCTTTACCAGTGTTCTGAACGCTGTGTTGCAGGTGTCCAGCGACGAGTCAACTTGCTGAAGGTGGAGGGCATCAGCTTCGAGACTGGGGTGGAGATAGGCAAGCAGATCCCTGCCAAAGAGCTGTTGAACAACAACGACGCCGTGCTGCTGGCTCTTGGTGCCACCTGGCCCCGCGACCTCAACATTCCAGGTCAGTGAATTTTTGTCCCTCAGTGAGTTTTTCAAGCCCTCAGTGAGTTTTTTTCTATCTCCCTTGTCCCTCCCTCACTCTCCCCTCTACTTTCCCCTCAGCTGCCTTTTCTCTTCCTATTCTCACTCTGTCCAGCTCTTTCAAGCCTCCTTTTTCAAAATAATATGTAGTTAATGTATAAAGTGCATTCTATCTGATAGTCTCCTTTTTCAAAATAATATGTAGTTAATGTATAAAGTGCATTCTGTCTGAGTGTGTGCCTGTCTGTGTCCCATTAATCTTTGCTGTCTGCAGTATTCTCCTTAGTTATACAAATTAACAGTTTTCGTCTGATCACCAAATTTGGCATTGTGACTTGCGACAAAAGTGGGCAGATCAAGACTGCATCACATGCCTGCTTGAGAGTAGCATTAGTTGCATCTCGGTGCAACCCCATTGCCAGGTGATGTCAAGATTCCAAGACATGCCTTGCTGTTGGTGTTCATACAGAGTAAAAACACTGTCTGAACCTTGCACATAACTTGCACAGGAATGAAATGCAGTGGCAATGACAGTGGGCAGATACGGAGGATCAGTGCCTAACTGTAATTTTGGAATTGCACAGAACAGTTGTTTAAAACGTCAGTGCAGCAATTTGCCATGAAAAAGTATTTATTATTCATTAGTTTCATTCCATAAGTATTATTCTTGTTGAGCCTTTTTTTTTTTTCATATTTTAATGCCTTAGTAAAGGTCTGGACACCTGCTGAAGTGAGGAAAAGATGTCACACATACAGGCATCGATGGCGAAGATATGTATATCATGCTTTCTTTTTTTCTTCTGTTTGTCAGAAATGAGATGGTGATTGTCATTGCATTCACTGTGCATTTGTGTCCAAGGATTACAAATACATCAGTACTTTCTGACATACCTGTAACATTTTTGAGCTAGGCATTTTACATTAGATGAAGTGTAGTTCAAGGATGAAAATGTCCTTTCAGAAGTGAATGCCTAGTGGACTGACCAAGTCGTTATGATTCCTCACCAGGTCGTGACCTGGAAGGGATCCACTTTGCTATGAACTTCCTGGAGAAGTGGCAGAGGCGGCAGCAGAAACCGAACGAGAACCCCCCGTTTATCTCTGCCAAGGACAAAGACGTCATCGTCGTCGGAGGGGGTGACACAGGTTGTGACTGCATCGCCACCTCACTAAGACAGGTCTGTGTCCAGAGTTGGACGTGCGTTGGATTGAGATGATGATGAACATGTATACATGGGGTTGTGAGTTGTGTGACACATTGATGACGTCCTCTTATCCACTGGAAAAAATTCCCAGGTTAACGGTTCAAGGTGTTTGCATGGGGCAATTTTTTACCCCTCCCTATCTACTGAACCATGACACTTCAGTGTGTTTTATTTTGTTTTGTTTGGTGGTGGTGTGTTTTTTTTGTTGTTGTTTTTTTTTGCTTAGCACTCACATAACTACCACATCAGTTTTTCAAAACACTAAGTGAACTTATCAAGCGCAGATTCTGTGGATGTTTTCCTCTTTAAATGGCCTACAGTTCATGCATGTCCAAATGAAACCAAACATGGCATGAAAATCTTACAGTGATGATGCTTAGGGTATGTGTGGTCACTCACCTTGAGTTGGATGATCAGAAATTGGTGTGTAAGGTGATGCCAGCTCCCTTCTTCTTGGTCACCACACACACTACCACTAAAGTGCAAAACAGGTACACACACATACAGTCTACACTGCCAGCAATAATTGTTATTGCTTCAGCTCTACCTGGACCACTGAACTGTCCATAATGACATCAAATGGACAGTCCCCCATCACTGTCACTTATTGTCATGCTTGATACAAGCTGAGAAAAAAAAAATCATAAGTTTTATGGGTGTGAAAAAAGAAGCACTTTGGAAATAGTAGCACTTGCATTTTAACAGATGCTGCCATACACCGCATTTTCAGCCCAAAACCTCCAAGATAACTTATGAGGGAATACAACGCAGGGTCACCCTCAGTGGTTGGAAACGGACAGATCAGTAGTTAACTGGTTGTGGTGGAATTACACAGAACAGTTGTTTAGAGATTAATAGTGATCTTTGAGATGATAAACCAGGTGTTACGAACATTATGTGTTAAACACATGAAAAGGAACCCTGTGCGTCAAGGGAGTGGACACTGCTCAAATTCTTTGACAAAAATCCACTTTGGTCGGTATGTCAGAAATCCACTTTGATTGGTATATTAAGAGGGATGGGTTGGTGTTATTGGATTGAAACAAAAAAAAGAAGTTAAACGAAGAATGGCAAACTAACAGCCTTCTGATCTGGAATTTCTGAAAGTGACTTTGCTAAGAAAAATGGTGCATATGTTGTTTCAGTTGTTCAGTTGGAACATTCATCTTTGTTCTACAGAGCAGGCAGAAATAATTCTGAAGAATGAAGTTATATTAATGTGTAGAGTCAAATCAAGTTATTGTTCTGTAGATGCAGTGAGAAAGTCAAGTCGTTTTGCTGACTTGACTTCACTGTATGTTATTAAGTATGTACTGTTTTAAAAAAGAAATTACAATTAATCTGCCAAACAAAAGGGACAAACAGATTACAAGACAAAATACGATGCATTTCAACCTCTTTGGTCTTCTTCAGGCAAGGTAAACAACGGTCAGGACAAAGAAAACGAAGAACGAGCAATCACTTACCTTCTCACATTGGGCACATGATGGACATTGCATGAAAACCTCTTGCGCCCAAATTGAGAAAGTAGGTGAGTGCTTGCTCATTCTTCGTTTTGCACACCATTGGAGAAGGTAAGTGATTGCTTATTCTTCGTTTTCATTGTTCTGAATGTGGTTTATCCTGCTTGTGGAAGACCAAAGAGATTGAAATGCATCGTGTTTTGTCTTGTAGTCTGTTCTTTTTGTTTGTTGAATGAATAACATTTCTTTTTAAAATTTTTTCAATTTCTGTCTGCGGTCACCTCATTTTCAGACTGACTGTGGATACTAAGCAAAGATGAATGTTTTACAGCATGAGATATACATCCAGTATCTCTTATGATGCTGAAATCTGAGTGCCTGACAGAGACTGAAAAACTGTGGAAATGACTGAATGTAGCGCCAGCAGGTAACTCTTCAGACGGCTTTGCCCTGGTAGGCAGCCCATTGTGTAAATGAGAGTGTAAAGCACTTAGAGGTTGGTTCTAACCAAGGAGAGGCACTATACAGATATACTGTTAATAATGGTAATGAATGCCTGTCAGCATCAGGAAAACGACTCATGGGAAAGAAATCCTGTGACTTTTCAGGGGGCGAAGAGCATCACAACGTTTGAGATCCTGCCCAAGCCTGCCCCGACCCGTGAGGCCAACAACCGTGGGCCCACCTGGCCCAAGATCTTCGGGTGGACTATGGCCACGAGGAGGTGCAGGTGAAGTGGGGCCGTGACCCTCGCATCTTCGAGATCATGAGCACAGTAAGTCATGCCCTGATGCTCCTGAAGGGCATTGATCTGTTGACATGTCTGTATGTAGGCAGTGGTGTTCTCTGTGTATGCAGGATGGATTCTTTTGGGGGGGTGGGGGGGGGAGGTGGAGGGCTGAGAGAGCGTCATAGAGGAGTCACAGAGATTATCAGTTTTCAGATAACAAACAGTATGTCTACTGTGTAAACCTCTGTTATCAACCTCTGTTAAAAACCTCTGTTGACAAAAACTCTTCTGACAATGACCAAAAATCAGTCATGGACCATTATGATCCTATTTTGACCACTGTAGAATAATCCCTCCCTATTCAAACTTGCCATTTACCTGTCCACAGCCCGTGAAGTTTTTTTTTTTTTTTTTTTTTTTGATAACTTGCTGAGAAAAAAAAAAAAATGTTGCTGGCATCAGGCTCTTAAGCCAGTTCTTTCCTGTTTGAAACCCTCCTACCCTCCAGCTGTCACTTTGGCTAGTTATATGTTCCAGCTGTATCTGAGGAGCTGAATGAGAACCCTTATTGCCTGCAACATGCCTGCCATTCGACTCTTATGAGAGGTGGTCTGAATAAGAGTTTGATCATGCTTCCCAGGATCATCACTATCATAAGTTTATTATGTTCTGTGCATGGATGCATTTTATGAACTGAAGTCAGTTTAGAACAGAACACAACTGTGATATTGGGCACTGAGCTATCATTGCGACAGTGTGGTTTCAACGTGTCGTATAAGAAAGAACATTTTCTGCACTGGAAGATTGAGTCATTTTCAACTCTGGAAGATTGGGTCATTTAAACACTAGAAGATTCGCTCAGTTTTAACACTGGAAGAGGGGGGTCAGTTTTAATGTTGGAAGATTGGGTCATTTTGAACACTGGAAGATTGGGTCATTTTTAATGCTGGAAGATTAGATCATTTTGAACACTGGAAGATTGGGTCAGTTATAACACTAGAAGATTGGGTGGTCAGTTTTAACACTGGAAGATTGGGGTCATTTTTAATACTGGGTCAGTTTTAACACTGGATGATGGGGTCATTTTGAACACTGGAAGATTGGGTCAGTTTTAACACTGGTCAGGTTTAACACTGAATCATGGAGTCATTTTGAACACTGGAAGATAGGGTCATTTTTAACAGTGGGTCATTTTTAACATTGGAAGACTGAGTCATTTTGAACACTGGAAGATTGGGTCATTTTTATCACTGGGTCATTTTGGACACTGGAAGATTGGGTCATTTTGAACACTGGAAGATACGGTCATTTTCAACACTGGGTCATTTTGGACACTGGAAGATTGGGTCATTTTGAACACTGGAAGATTGGGTCATTTTGAACACTGGGTCATTTTTAACATTGGAAGATGGAGTCATTTTGAACACTGGAAGATTGGGTCATTTTTAACACTGGGTCATTTTTGACACTGGAAGACTGGATCGTTTTTAATACTGAAAGACGGGGTCATTTTGAACGCTGGAAGAAGAGGTGAAAATTGTGATCTAAAATGAGAAGATGAAAACAGCTATTGTGCCTGTAGTGACAGGTGAGAGATTTTCTTTTTACTCTGTTTGTCTGGGTGAGTGTGCATGCCAGCTTGTTCACATGCATGTTTTCATGCCCGTCAGTCTACTTCCCAATAAGGATCCTTGCCTAGAAAGACTTGATTTTTTTCATGGAATGTTCAGGGTCTGTGTAGAGAGGTTCCACTGTAAAAATATTTTGCTTTCATGCATGGACCTTTACAATCCTGTAGATCCATTGGATACTTGAGTCTTGGCTGAGCGCTATGCAAGTCTGTGAAACATGAATGTAAACTCCTTGTGTGACTTTATTCTCTATGATGATGTATGTGTGGACAGGAATTCCTGGATGACGGGCGGGCAACGTGAGCGGGGTGAAGACCAAGCAGATCAAGTGGGAGAAGAACGAAGCGGGACGCTTTGTCATGAAGGATGTGGAAGGTCAGCGCTGCATTTAGAGTGCCCCCCCCCCCCTTTTTTTTTTTTTTTTTTTTTTTTTTTTTTTTTTTTTAAGAAAACAAGCTGAGGGACAGTTGCTCAGTCGCTCCATTTTTGAATTTTAAAAGCTGAGGGACAGTTTCTGTCCCGTTGTCAGCAGGTGTATTTTGGTTAATCATTTTGTGCTGAGTGTTAGGCATGCTCTCTCTGCAGTATTTTGTTTTACCTGCAAATGTGCTTTTTTCATTAAAGGTGTATTCAGAACTGTGCAGAAGAAAATACATGGGGAAAAAAAAAAGCACAAACACATGAATGCAAAAAGAAGAACAAGATACACTGGAAGTTGTGAGTGGGACCCAGAAAAGTACTGTTCTCAACTGCCATGCCAAGCAGCTGGCAGCAATCCTGCACCACTGTGGAAGCCTGCACTGTTCACATAGGGTGCAGGCAAGCACAGGACATTTCATTACAAGATCAAGGGACATGATTGCTTCCTGACAGATGTCCTTGTGTCTGGACTTGACACAGTAGTGTCCCCATGGGTGTACCAGCCCATACGTCATGACTGCAGAGCCCAGTTGTGAAAGACATCACTGTCAAGCAACTGCTGTGTGCATCCCGCAGCCTCACTCATTGCTGTTTGGCTGACAGGTGAAAACAGCAGCACAACTCCAGGCACGGCCAAGCTTTCGCTACATGAGGTCTTGCATGTTTCTCTGAAAAAAGTTAAGAAAAATATAAACACATCAATTCAATAAACCTAGATATATAACAAAATTTTGGTTAAAATGTGTGGAAATGAAATATTTGATGGGAGATTGTATAATGAAGATTCATTTATGAAGCAATGAATGAATTGAGTGAATACATAAGAAAAGCATGCGTCTGAGAGGTACGTATAATTCTTATGCAAGAAAAGTAAATGCAACTCGTGTATTTTTTGTATATATGTGTGTGTGTGTGTGTGCATTGGGACATAGCTGTTAAATAGCTGTTAAAACTGTCTCTTGTGCTGTAAGTTTTCTTCTTTTTAATTTCTGTCCCGTCTACCTCATGTATCCTCAAAGCGCTGATTCTGGCTGGCTCCTCATGCAGAGCCATATCCAGCCTCATTCAGTGGAAGGTCAAATTCAGGCAATGCACAGCGAGCCATCAATATCGGGTCATGATGATACAACTCACAGAGAACACACTGTCCTGGTGCCTGGACTGTAGGATAAGATTTACAAAACTGTGTTTTGTTTCCAGCCAGTGTTCAATAGCTGTATGGGTTACCATTCGGGAGAACATGATACATTGTATACCTGTCGAGTCCACCAGATGCCTAGTGTCACTACTGGGTTTAACAAATGTCAAGTGGCTGGGGCTGACAGGAACAGAACAGGTGTGGAGAGAGGGGACTTAATTGAGTCCTGGAGTTTCAGCGTGAAAAGAAATACCCTGTTGTAAGAATGGACTGAGAGAGAGGCCAAAGATCGATGCGTAATGTTGAAGAAGTTGAAATGGGGTCGCTGACTCGGAGGTGAGGTGAAACGCCTCAAGATTGTGACATTGAAAGAGGTTGACATGCTGTTACTGATCCCGTGTTGTATTGTAGGAGGTTGAAATGATCTCACTGATTGTGAGGGGGAAGCTTGAAGGAAGTTGAACTGAGGTTACAGGTTTTGGGGTGTAATGTTGAAGGAAGTTGGTGGGAAAGTTCTGATCTTGGGGTGTGATGGGAAAGTTCTGATCTTGTAATGTTGAAGGAAGTTGGTGGGAAAGTTCTGATCTTGGGGTGTAATGTTGAAGGAAGTTGATGGGAAGTTCTGAATGTTGAAGGAAGTTGATGGGAAAGTTCTGATCTTGGGGTGTAATGTTGAAGGAAGTTGATGGGAAAGTTCTGATCTTGGGGTGTAATGTTGAAGGAAGTTGATGGGAAAGTTCTGATCTTGGGGTGTAATGTTGAAGGAAGTTGATGGGAAAGTTCTGATCTTGGGGTGTAATGTTGAAGGAAGTTGATGGGAAAGTTCTGATTTTAGGGCTAATGCTGAAGGAAGTTGATGGGAAAGTTCTGATCGTGGGGTGTAATGTTGATGGAAATTGAAATAAGGCCACTGATCTCGCAGCATGATGTGAAGAGAGGTGAAGGTGAGGTCACTGATGCTGAGGCATAGAATTGAAGGGAGTTGAAACAAGGTCACTGACATAATGGTGTGATGGTGACAGGTTGAAATGTGCATGTGGGTCTTGCAAATGGTGTACAGTTGTCATAATACATAAGCGTTCAGAGGTTTTGCAAATTGTGTAATGTTATAATATATGTGTATTCGGAGGTCTTGCAAACTGTGTAATGTTGTCATAATATGTATGTATTCAGAGGTCTTACAAAGTAAATAATGTTGTCATAATATGTATGTATTCAGAGGTCTTGCGAACTGTGTTGCATTGTCATAAGACACATGTATTCAGAGGTCTTGCAAACTGTGTAATGTTGTCATAATATGTATGTATTCATAGGTCTTACAAAGTAAATAATGTTGTCATAATATGTATGTATTCAGAGGTCTTGCGAACTGTGTTGCATTGTCATAAGACACATGTATTCAGAGGTCTTGCAAACTGTGTAATGTTGTCATAATATGTATGTATTCAGAGGTCTTGCGAACTGTGTTGTATTGTCATAAGACACATGTATTCAGAGGTCTTGCGAACTGTGTTGTATTGTCATAAGACACATGTATTCAGAAGTCTTGCGAACTGTGTTGTATTGTCATGAGACACATGTATTCAGAGGTCTTGCGAACTGTGTTGTATTGTCATGAGACACATGTATTCAGAGGTCTTGCGAACTGTGTGTTGTAAGACACATGTATTCAGAGGTCTTGCAAACTGTGTTGTATTGTCATAAGACACATGTATTCAGAGGTCTTGCAAACTGTGTTGTATTGTCATAAGACACATGTATTCAGAGTTCTTGCGAACTGTGTTATATAAGTCATGAGACACATGTATTCAGAGGTCTTGCAAACTGTGTAATGCTGTCATGGTACATACAGTTGATGCAGGCAGATAGTCTATAATCTGGCCTTCCTGTCACACAGAAGTCACCCCATGCTTCTCATTTCCATGCAGGCTCAGAGAAGGTGTACAAAGCGGACCTGGTGTTGCTGGCCATGGGCTTTTGTGGTCCTGAAGAGGGCATCATGAAGGAGTTGGGCGTGGAGAAGGACCCAGCGCGGCAACCTGGCCACGCCCAACGGCAAGTACAACACCTCCATACCCAGACTGTACGCAGCCGGAGGTGAGCTGGATTGCTTTTGTTCGGTCTTTTGTTTGGCGAGGGGGGGGGTGTTAGGGTAAAGGAGGGTTGGGTTGGGTACGACAATGAAGGAATAAGAATAGTGTGTTTTTGAAAATATATATAGGGATATCACATATGTACCTACATTTCAATTTTGACACAATTCCTACACTGTCACTGGTATATCTATATTTCTTTGTGGACACGTGGCCTACTCTATATAAGTGCTTTTTGGTTTCAATAATTACGATTTATGCAGGTGGGAGGTAAGGGGAAAGAATTATGCTGTTGCAGTAGGCATTGTGCTGAAAACTTATGGGTGTGGGAAGAAGTGAATTTACATTTTTTCAACATGGCTTTGGCCTAAAGTTTTGTCGGCTTTGGATACTTGCTAGGCTTCCCTCCCCCCTCCTCCTCCCATCCCGGCTACTGTCCATTCTCCCAGCCTCCCTCCATCCGTCTTCTTAACCATCCCCTCCCGTGGAGATCTGCATTAAACTGTATTGCAAGGTTGTGACCTTGACATGTACTCGCCAAGGGCGTAAATGTTTGAGAGGAAATCAGAACTGATGTCGCCAGTAGAGCAGGGCATAGAAGGTTTCTGAATGTGAGGCTGTTTCCTTGTGCTGATTGATGCGGATGATGAAGATGATGCTGTGGAGTTCCGTTACAGCCATAGACTGCATGACTGAACTGTACTTTACACTTAATTTTGTAAAATATCCCTTATGTCAAAACTAGCCCGGAAATACAAGACATCTGCAGTGTTGGTCAAGAAATTTGAACAAAATTCTTAGAGAGACATCCATTCTATAGTTGAAAGTTGACTGGTTCTGGTTTTCCTAATTGACCCCATAGCATATTCAGCTCTTGGAAGGAGCTTGTTGAGGCAGAAAAATCTTACAAATAAATGGTACTGATAAGAATTGAACCCACGGTCTCCGGGTAGGTAGTCCATGATGCTAACCACAGTGCCACTGCAGCCAGTATCATCACATCTCCAGTGCATTCTTGGTGGCTGGATAAAGTTCTCTGTGATTGCTATCAGTTTGGGACTTGAGGAGCCAGTCAGACTAGCTGAGTAGTTGTAAAGAAGTCTCCCCTTCAAAGTTATGATCCACTTTGTGCTTCTGGTCACTGTAGCATCTCAAAAAAGCTACTGGTCACTGGTCTCAAAAACTGTAGCATCTCAAAAATCGTGAGAATAGCTGTGTTGAAAACTGTTTGAACCATACATTTTTGGAGACTGGATTCATCCAAGTAGTGAACGGTTCATTTGTGATTACAGCCATACACTGGAAACAGTTGAGGGTGTTCATTTTGACCTGTCTGTTCCCAACTCAGCAGGCTCAATTTGTATTGGGTGAACCTTGTGCCAGTGAGTTCCCATTTGAGCACTGACCCTTACTTTATGGATGGTGACAAAGACAAGCAGGGACTGCCCAGAGGCTGGAAGCATCATCAGAACTTAACCCTGATCATGATGCTTTGTGAAATATGTATTAAGAACAACCAGAGAACTAGATATGACTGGGTGTTGATATCAAGATGAAATTAAACATAGAAGCAAGATTGTGATAAATGTTCAGGTTCACAGGAAGGTAATGAGTCAAGTCATGAAATTAAGACAGTGAAAAAAGAAGGTGAGCTGGGGGATTCTATTCGGTTTGTCGGTTTCATCGGCATGATGTGGCTCACAGTGAGATTCCTATGCGAAGGTCTGATCATGTGAGGTCACACAAGCTCTCAGAGCTGCAGGGTTCAAAGGGCTGGTGTAACAGAACTTTACAATCCGTATTCCTTTCCTGTACTTTCTCTCTCTGGTGTTCTTCCCTTCTGGTTTAATGGTTTGACCTTATAATTTTCATTACTTTCCATTTCTTTCTCTCCTCCTTTGTTCTTCCCTTCTGTCAAACAACTGATTGAGTGATAGAACCTCCTAATTTTCATTACTTTCCTCTTTCTTTCTCTCTTTCAGTGTTCATCCCGTCTCTCACTTGCCCCTGTTTCAGACTGTCGGCGGGGCCAGTCCTTGGTGGTGTGGGCCATTTCAGAGGGGCGTCAGGCGGCGCGGCAGATGGATCTGGACCTCATGGGATACACCAGTCTGGCAGGACCAGGGGGCATTGTCAAAGTGGAATGAGCAAACCAGCACGTGCATCGTCAGCCAGGGGTGTGTTGGACGGAGGAGGAAACCCTTCACACAGGGACACATGGTCATGGCGGAACAACAGGGAATGGCAGTCGTTCGGCCAAAGACGCTGATAATGTCAGATGAATGAAGATGGGGAATTGTTGCCTTGATGGCGCTGCTGGCCGTACAGAGAGTGCAGGACTGAAGTCTGCCTGAACTGATGGACTCGGTGGAGTGGGGGACAGGCAATTGGTTTGAGGGATGGAGACTGGACAGTCAGAGAAACCAGAGCATATTTGTTAATCCTAACACACACACACACACGCGCATGCCACACACACAAGCACACGCCATACATGCCCACACACACACACACACACACGTATCTGCTGTACAAAACTTTTTTGAATTTCTATATTCCCTCTCTACTCAGAGGACATTTTGAAAGGTTATTCACATTTTCAGATTAGGCAACGGAATAAATTGCATCTCCCACCCACTGCCTGTCCTTTAGATTAACTCCGCAGGGAACTCCTGCAGTGTAACTAACATTACCTCTACATATCATTTAGAATAACCAGTGTTTCAAATTTCATGTAAAGAATATTTGCCTGACCAGAACTCTAGGAAGAGTTAGTAATGGTGTGAGATAAAAGAAAAAAAAAAAAAAACAGAAAGAAGTAGCATGGAAAGTTTTGAGATGATGATGGTGGAACTTTGTATGGAGGACAGTCTGAGAGATGGAGGCGAGTGAATGGACGACGTTGCAAGTATGGGTCATTTGTCTGTTTTTTTTCTTTTCTTTTCATATCTCTTTTCTTTTTTTTAGTGAAGGACCTGATGTCCATGTGCATGATGGTTGCTTTTGTTTGTTGCTACAAGGTGTGGACAAGAATGGAAACAAAACTGACTGCAACAGATCGGCATGGTTAGGAGTGGAAGGAGATCCCTTTGGTGTAAAGCATGAGAAAAATCCGTGTAAGAAGTAAAAAGGTACCACGGAAACAAAAAAATATTGAAGTGTTTCTTGAATATAGCACTGCCGTAGATATATGATAGAGAGTGGAAGGTATGTCAAAATCAATGGAAGAAGTTGAAAGGTTTGATGGAAACAAAAATATTGAAGTGTTTCTTGAATATAGCACTGCCGTAGATATATGATAGAGAGTGGAAGGTATGTCAAAATCAATGGAAGAAGTTGAAAGGTTTGATGGAAACAAAAATATTGAAGTGTGTTTCTTGAATATAGCATTGCCATGGATACAAGATAGAGAGTGGAAGGTATGTCAGAAGCAGTAAGCAGATCCTCCAATGGACAATTGGCGATTCGTGGTGTGATAGTCGACGGGTTTTGCAAGCCAAACTTTTACAGTCAGTAGCCTCCACTTTGCAGTTTGTGGAATGGATTTCAGAAGCAATAGACAGGTACTCCATGGACAGCCTTCCTGTGCTTTGACAGTGAGTAGGCTTTTGTACCATCTCATTGTGCTTCATAGCAGCCTTCACTTTGCAGTGTATTCTGAGTTCACTTCAGAGTATTTGTTCTTCATTGTCACAATGTTCTAATTCTCCTACGCATTGCCCAGTGTTAGTGCAGGCGTACTGTTTCTTTAGTTGCATTTCTTGATCATTTTTGACTCGGTTTATTTCCTTTCATTTCTCTATCAGTATTGGAGTGATCAGACAGTAGCAGCATTAATTTCATTATCTGCTGAAAAAATGTCAGCCGTTTTTAGTGTGGAATTATTCAGATCATGTTTTCCTCAGAAGGAAAAAAGATGTACATATTGCAGAAATGTTTTTGCCTTTCATTAGAAAAAAAAATATAAGTGTACAGGATCTTTGGGGACCTGTACTTAGATATGGTAGACTCTGACAGTCACTGGCTGCTTATTAAAGTTGAAAGAGAGAGACACTTTTCTGAAATGATTTGCAGAAAACTATTGAAAGGTGATGGCTCAGTGATTTGGAAAAAAGCTTGTCTTCCAATGCCTAGCAAATAAACTACGATTTTATAGATACTATTTTCATTCAGAATTGAAAGGTATCCAATAGTTATGCAAAGAGTTCTCTTTTTTTTTTTCCCTTCTTTCTTTTGTTAAACGCAAGGTACATTTTCCAGTTTTTCTCAAAGCCCAGTGACTGCCCCAGGGTGTATCATGCCCTTAGTGGTTTTTGTAACCTCAGACGCCACAGTACACATCTCATATGAAGCCATTTTCTCATTCATTTTTCACTATACTAAAGGTTGTATTGTTCCAACACAGTTCAGTCAGCTAGTCAAACATCACGCAGCGAAATCCTGTTGGTGGACGAAATCTTATCCCCCTGCCCTTCCCCTGTCCCACTTGTCAGTCATGGCCAAATGTTGGAAAAGGGCCAGTAGTCGTCTGACCACAATTCTGGTAATGCTTGCATGAACAAAGTGGGCTTTAAATTGGTTTTTACTGATGGTTAACTCACAGTCAGTGAACATTTGTCTCTGAATTAACATGATAGTGATGGGGTTGGTAGAGGGTTACTTGATGTAGAGGGCATGGTGCTTGCATTTCCTTCAGTCAGTGGCTACAAGGATCGCAAAATAATGGAAACACTTTGGACTTCAGCTCAGCTCTGTCTGCACATCATGCTGAGTGCTTGTTTGTTGTTTTTTTTGTCTCACAGCCAAAGGACTGCCACTCTGGCAGTGAAAGGGTTAAATGAGTTTCATACAATAAAAAAAAATGTTTTGGAGAAAGGAAGGAAGCGACATTTTCAAAGTTCTACATTTTGAATAAGTTTGGGAAAATATGTGAATTTGGACAGGTCGACAATCAAATAACGTTGTCAAAGCTATGAAAAAGCAGATAATCCTGATAATAACATTTTGCTTGCGTGAAGGGTAGATTGATAGACTGTGAAGAAAGTGAACAGAATCTACAATAAAACATTCTTAGTATTATTCACATTTCTGATCTAGAATTCAAGTGGTCCAAGTTTCCCCTAGGGTTTATTCTAGCACAAACTATGAAGATTTTTGGAAATACAGTTGGTGGTTTTCTTGCTAGTGAACATGACAGAATGGTGTGGGGAACATTTGGAAGTTTGAAAATGAACGCAAGGATGAAACTTGTAAAGAGTTTTTAATTTTTTTTTTCCTACAAAGACTGGTATCTCCACATAGGGCGCTATAAGTGAATTACCAAGCAAAGGGTTCTGGTAGGTTGATTGAAAACTGACGGATATTGTTTGAAGAGAGTGTTGTGGAGCAAGCAGAGGAGAGTATTTTGTCCACAGCTTGCACAGAACCTCAAACACATTTTAACACACAGTGTAGCATAGCCTAGTGCTTACACCTTGTTGTCTGTACAACATCAGCTTTTTTAAGAAACTGAATATCTTTTTTATCTGATGTGTTATTTCAAATACTGAGAAAAATATGCATTTTCTGTAAGCCAGTATCTTCACAGTTGAATAAATTTTTGTTGTTTTTTTTTTTCCCCCAAACATTGTATGAAAATGTGTTTGTATACTATCCTTACAAATTGTCAAAACAGTGTAAGTTTGTGAAAATGATGAATGACTCTGAGGATTTTCCTGTTGCAAGATTGCCTGCCATGTACAGCAAGAAGGAAGTGTAAGCTTGTACACGTACCATGTTTGATCAAAGATTGCCCATAGTGTAACGTTATCGGATGTAGAATTTTAAGCCATTTTCAGGTTTACTGAACAAATAACAAAATCCATTGTATTCAGTTGAGTTCATGTAAATGGTTAAGTAGTATTTCGTTTCATGTCTTTACGTATGTTCATATTCCTGCTTCAAGCAGAGGTTGTAGAAGTAGTGATTATTGTTGGCTCAGTATATAGCTGACGAGGATGTTTGTAAGTAGGATTGAAACTGTTTTTATCTTGTGATAATAATAATACTGATTCGCCCAAAACATAATCGTGCTAAATTATTAGTTGGTAAAAGTTTTGGAGAGAAGTGAAAACGTTGCATTTCAAGAATTCTACAAGAGGCGTGATACTTGAATTCTCAGCGATGTCCTTGTGTCTTTCAGTCGCTTATTTCATTGAATTGTGGCAGTAATTATTGTTGAACTTCATTCTTTTTTTCCCCCCAGCATATCGTTTCAGTCTATTAGATACACCTAAGTTGCCATGCATTTATGAGATGTTGATTTGTTATTGATAAAGAGGATGGTAAAATTCCTGTTGCTTTTAGTATTGGTACTGTTGTTTGCTGTGGATTGTATGCTTTGCCATATTCTGCACTGTGCTTGGTCCATTTCCCCATTTCCTTGCCCATGTATTGGTGAGCTTGGTCATGAGGAATCTTGGACTTGAAACAGGTTAGCTTTGTGTCTTTGATAATCTCTGTGTAGGCCAATAGAGACGTCACATTCATAGTATTTGTGGCTTTGAAAATTCTGTGTTTAGTCACATTGAGATTTCATGTATGTTAGAATTGTGGCTTTTGGAAGGAAAAATAAAATCTCGCGTGTGTAGGCGCATTGAGAAAGTCACATGACTGGGTGTTTTTCCAGATTGTGATTTTGCATGCTTGCTCTTGCTCGTCTCCACAAACATAACTATGAATATTCAGTTTATTTCCCAAGGTATGGTCTTGCTCCAGCAAAACACAAGAGTCCACTTGTTACAATAAAGAAGATTAACTTGCAAGCACAGCACCTGCCATCATTTATGTCAAGGCTATTATAGTGACATTCTTATTTTTAAGAGCTGAAAGTAAATACACCTAAAATGAGTCTATATTATCTCAATGATCAACAAAACATGAATCGCAAACCACAGACCTGTTTACCATACAGTTTCACAATATTTTGTTCATTATGACCAACTAAAATGAGAGAGTTTTAAATCTAGAGACGAAATTCTTTAGCAGTAATTGCACTTTTGGGGTGCAACTGTGTTGCATTTTGGGTAGTTTGACCAAAGAGTGATAATTACTCATGCTAACTTTTGCATGTGAAATCCGGTCTGGCTGTATCTGCTTCTTCAACTATATGTGGACCATGTAGAAACAGCAGCAAAAACTGGCAAGAAAGCATGAATCTGTGCCAAAGTGTGCTGATGAATCAGGTTTGATAGTAATTTGAGTCAGAAGAACGTTTTACTGTAGCTGCTACAAGATCTACCTACTACTGGAAGAAGACAGGTAAATTCGTATCCTCCCCACCGCACCTACCCTCCCCCCCTTTCCATCTCCCCTCCCTCCCCAGTTCCTCTGGCTTTTCCAAAAAATGTGGAATGTGAACAATCCGCCCTCCCCCTCCCCCACTTTAAAACAATCAGAAAGATATGTCCTCATTCTTCATAAAAAAAAAACACTCCATTTATTTTTTTTTAAATGAAAAATAAACCGATAGCAATTTTATAGCAAACAATTCTAAAGCAAAGTGGTGAAGATCTTCTATTATTATTTAACGCCATAAAAGAAACTGAGGTTAGTGATAATAAAACTGAGCTGTCAATCATTGTAGTCTAGCCAACCACAGACATCGCAGGGCTGTCACACTGGCACATTACACATCACAGAACATGTCAGACAAGAAGAAAAAAAAAACCTGCAAAAGAAACAAACACATGCTGTCATGACATGGCAGCTGAACTACCGACATCCTCAAGCATTTAAAATTCGGATGTGCTCACAGCACCCGGCATTCGCCTTAGTTTTTTCACTCCCAGATTTCTTTTTTTTTTAATGTAAAACATTTCAAAACTACTAAAATTACTAGTTGCAAAGTGAAACGACTGCAGGCGGAAATCTAAACAAATCTTAAATTAATGTCAGCGAACTGCCCAGAGAAACGTGGACAAACGAGTCATAACACACGACGCGTTTCGACCTCTTAGGTCTTCTTCAGGTGAAACAAAGACGAACAAAATAACGAAAATGCACTTAGCTTGATCGCTTCAGATTGCTTCTGAGTTCAGCGCAAGGAAGAAGCGTTGAATGAGCATTCAACGCTTTCTTCTTTGCGCTGAACTCAGAAGCAATCTGAAGCGATCAAAGCTAAGTGCATTTTCGTTATTTTGTTCGTCTAAGTTTCACCTGAAGAAGACCTACGAGGTCGAAACACATTGTGTGTTGTCTTGTGACTCGTTTGTCCACGTTTCTCTGGGCGGTTCGCTGACATTTATTTAAGATTTTTACTAAAATTACATTTCAAAAAGTAATACAGGCAAATGCACACAGCAGAAATGGACAGCTAGTGTCCACCCCTGATACTGTGTACAACTTTCACTACCAAAATTCAACATTTAGTGTCCACCCTTGATAATGTGTACACTTCCACTACCTCAATTCAACAACATTTAGTGTCCACCCCTGATACTATGTACAACTTTCACTAACTAAATTCAACAACATTTAGTGTCCACCCCTGATAATGTGTACAACTTTCACTACCTAAATTCAGCAATAACAACAAAACCCAGCTGGAATACCGAAAATGCTGTCCCAAGAAAAAAATTATAACAGTTTCCAGAAAAAGTGAGAAGGAAGGTCCACACAGGCAGAGTGAGAGCAGACAATGGTAAAGAAAGACGAAATAAATGGGAGAAAAAGACAATAAAAGAGTGATAGAAGAAGAGAGGAAGTTTTAACACAGAACTTGCAGAAGGCAGGGGATGGAACTACTTGTACTGAAAGACCCCCTGGCATCCCTCACAGAGACTAACAAACGTAAACCAACCAAACTGCTCAGCACTACAATCTAAAGCTGAAGTCTTACCTTACAACTTACAGACTGATGGCAGGTGTGCACCTAACAAGGAAAATCTCCAATCATGTTATACAGTGCACAGCATCTTCACTTCAGGAAATCTCTATCTGTGTGACATGTATACATCTATCTACAAGACTGAGCACAAGACACACACACAAAAAGTGGTGCTGAAAAAGTTTTTTCTACCCAATCCACATCTCGTTTGAGACTTTCAATTTAAAAACTGACCAATTCTTCCACACACAGGTTCCACATCGTATCAATACCATCACATATGGAAAACGTCAACGAAACATACATGTCTGAAAAAAAAAAAAAAAAAATCACAATGCATTTTTTTTATGACCTTGTAAATCATGCATGGTGAAAAGTCAAAGCATTGCACACAATCAGAAGATCTTGTTCTGCATCAATACACTCCACCTTCTTTTAATACAAGAAAAAAAAGGGAATACTGGTTGTATTTTAAACACACAAAATGGATGTCGCTGCTTCACTGACAACAAGGGCAAAGTTTACTGACATCCCCTACTCCTATATGGATACTGCTGAAAACAATACATCAAGGATCTTCAAAGTGATAAGATTTTCCAGATTTTAGGGGCAAAAGATAAAACTGACGTAAAATCTCCATGGCTTCGATTTCATGACTGATAATATTTCATAATGAGAGTGAGAAAGGGAAGGCAGGGAGAAAGAAGGGGGGCCGGGAAGAGGAGTACTGAAATGACATGCCAAACTTGGTGACCACATTTCGACAGGCACCCGACTGTGAGCATTACACTTAGTCAGAAGCTTCCTATGAAACATGAGTGAGAACGGAAGGGAAAGCAGAAATACTAACATAGTCACTTTGTGGACATAAAGTTCTGCACAATCACAGGAGTGTATAAAGCTTCTGACCTGTAACAGGTAAAGGTTTGCCTTGAAGAACTATTTCCGACTGCTGAAACCTCTAATGCTGTGGTGGGGGTCTGTTTTGATTTCCTCTCCCTACCCATGCCTGAATAGAGTTGACATCAAAGCCTCTCATATCGTCAAGTTCATGGGGACTGGGACGGATATAGTGCTGCTCTATGGAGGGGACATTAAACTGCTGTGTCATTAGGTTCATGGGCGCTCACTGGATGTTTGTGCCGGCGTCCTCTTGAGAAGACATCAAAAGTTTTAAGCGCTGTCAAGTCCATGGGGACTCCTTGTACAGATACAGCATTTCTCTCTTGAGGTAACGTCAATGTCCTTGGTACTGTCAAGTTTATGGGGTGTCACTGGATAGGTATGGTGGTGCCCCCTAGTGGGAACACTCAGGGGTGGGGGGGGGGGGGGGGGGGGACTGTTACAGGATGGACATGGTGATACCTCCCAGAGGGGAACCACACTCGACTGGCTCCACTATAAAGAAATCATGATTGTCAACAAGTGGCTAGTAGATGGGGTCAAGCATTTATTGGATCACAACAGGCCCAAGTTGCCAGTTCACTGTGGGATTGACGGAAATGACAAAGCAGATGCCCTTTTCAAAGCTGTTGGCAAGCAGAAGCAGATCAACCACCCAATATCCTTCAGAAAGGTGAAAACCATCATCTTCAACTAATGAAGCTCCCTGAAGAAAAGAAGCCTTAGCATCAGCTCTTGTTTGACCTAGTCCTCCTAATTACAAAGATATGTGCTGAGGACTGGCCAAAGTAGACTGTCAGGCTGCCTCCGTCAACTCTGCATCTTTCACACACACCAATACCCATGTGGGACAGGACACCAGACCTCTGAATGTGTACTCCAGCTCTGTCCAGCCCAGGACTTGCTACGATGCCAAACCTGACCAGGCTGTGTAGCATGGGGATAAGCTGCAGGACAGCTGTAGCAGCCTTGGGAAGAACATGAGCTTCATCAGGACTACACAGTGCCAGATTTGAACGCTAAAGATTAGGTGCACAAACATGTAAGCAATCTCTGGCCTGAATCAGTGTGGCTGCGAAAGAATGAAAAAAACAACAAAAAGGACTGATGTCTTGGTTTGTTCATACAGTAATGGTCATTCCTTGTGTTTGTCCCCCTATCCTAGATTTTTCTGAAACATCATTTATCAAGTCCCACTCACAGATTAATGTCCAGGTGCAGCTTTACTTATCTGCCGCAAATCTGCAATGGTTCTACCACTAGACTGACCAGGCAGAGCAAGCATGAGTTCTTCCATTCACTTTATTATGCTAACTGTTGCAGCATAATCTAAATTTTTTTTTTTAGCAAATTCTGAGGTAGCGTGTTGAATTTTTAAAGCCCAATATTTTGAAGATCACAGGGTCAAGGTGAAGTCCAATAAAGTGAAGATTTATTTTGTTGTCGATGGGTGCTGGGATTTCATGTTTTTACAGAGGGGTGGCTGGGGTGGGGGTGGGAGGTGGGGGTTTGGTTTCATCATTGTAGTCCAGCTGACCACACTTTAACCCTTTTCAGAGGTGCCAAAACACAGGTAAAAGAAAGTCCTGTAAAATACAATGAGAACTATCTACAAACTATACACATTAAACACATATCTCTATCAATATCCTTACTGATGATAAAATAAGACCTTTCCGATGACGCCAGGTATTCCTCTTAAAAATACCACCTCCAGATTAGAAAGAGGGGAACACTGAAAAAAAAAAAAAAGAAGAAAAAAACAACAAAAAAAAAAACAACTACAGTAACCACAATGGTGCTATAAAAATACATAAAAAAGTCCATTTGAGCAAAACTGCATTTAATGCACAGTCTGCATTCAATGTACAATGTCACTATACACTGCCAAATTACAACAAAAAAGCTAGTACTTTACAAATTCTTTCATCGTGAAAAGCACAAGACAATCCAGAACTACGACCGGACGAGTCCCACTGGCAGACAAACAGTGGACTGCAAAGAAAGACCAAAAAGGCACAGTACAAAGAGACCCAGGCCAACAGAAATGACTAGCACACAACTTCAGAAGGCAGGTACAGTTTGTATAAACACAGCCCCCTCCCCAGCATCCTTAGAGAGCCTCTGGGAAAGGGCAGGAAGGGGAGAGCAAGTCGGGTCGATACCATCACAAGGTAGTGTATAATGCTCCTTTGTTCTTGAGTGCTCATTTGTTTATCAGAATATCAAGTCATACATCGTCACAAGTAAAAATCACTATCATTAAATTAATCTGTTAAAAAAAAAAAAAAATTCACTACAAGGTTCTGGCCATTTTCAATACGATTTTAATATTCCACCTCAAATTTGACTTTCTTACATTCAGTACACCTTCTTCCTGTATACCAAGTACTGTTGTTTTTTTTTGTTTGTTTGTTTTGTTTTGTTTTGTTTTTACCTAGCCACTTTTGTTACAGCATGGAAGGCCACAACACCTGAGAGATTCAGTACCATTAATACACTGATCACAAAATCAACCTTACCTAATCTGTCACGCGCCACTGGAGGAAAAAAAAAAAAAAAAAAGTTTGAGTTGTGTCCTAATATTCTGCAAAGGTGTTTTTTTTAAACTATTTCTGAAATATTGTAGACATTATAAGTAACTTAAATATCCCACTACCTGGAGCTCAAAGGTGTAGATAACGGGGTCATTTTCTTTCAGTGCTTTTTGCATAATTTTATTCTTTTGCGATATCATTCATCCTAGAATTGATAGGAAATCCTTGTTATTGTTCTCAAAAAGCAGGATGACATTTTACTTATCAGAAACATATGTGATTTGTAATTTTCAGTAACATGCATTAAAAAAACTGAAGCACACACATACCTGTAAATAAACCAAAGAATCACAATTCAAACAATGTAATGATATACATGATGGCTTAAACACATATCCTTCCTTGAAAAAAAAAATCTTTGATCCCCCCCAGTGGTTTTAACTCCACAAATTATTCAAGAATTATTACCAGATACAATTCAACTTTCATGCTGTACCATCCCCCACCACCCCCCCCAAAAAAGTATAAATTAAAAAAAAAAAAAAAAAAGAAAGGAGCAAGCAAGCATGCTATCTATGTGAAGATCTAGAATCAGGTACATGTTAAAATTCCTGGAATTGTGGGAAACTCTCTCCAAAGCCTTGAGCCACCTTTGAAAACAAAAGAAATCCACCATCTTTGACAAACACCCTCAAAGAGAAGTTTCCAGGGTCACACGTCCTTGCCCGTTTCTAAAGAACAATCACACACAATCATTTTTCTTCTTGATATGAGTGACATAAAAGCAAGCAAACAAAAGAAAAACATACAGTTGCAGATCAAATCACCTTCAAGTGTATTTTCAAAAGCAGGCAGTCTTAAATTGCCAAATGTATCATGGAAAACATGAAGTGCAGTAAATGCAAATACATTTTAGGGAAATGCTGACGACTTCAAAACTTGCATTGAAAATATTAGCCTATATATTTACTTTGGCAGAAGTGCTTCATTTCTGAGAGGTTTGGCTGTAGGTAATTAGGCTCTTTTGTTTTGTTTGTTCTTAAAAAAGTAAAAATCTACCCTTGAGTTATACATGAAAACTTGACTTTTTTTCCCCCGAAATAATAACATTGGTTTGAATCCTGAATATCTTCAGTGTTAAGATGACAAGAGATGACACACTTTTTACTGTATCATAAAAATTTGTCTGACCATGTTTTCAAAAGACTTAACAGAGATCAGTGTTCATCCCACACAAAACTGTGCGGATCTGAAAAGCCCATTACAAACAAAATCAATAAAACTAAGCAGGAACAGGTCCTCAAGGGGGCCAATGTTGGATTACATTCAGTGAGTATTAGTCCACCACACCTCCAGGAGTTGTTCATAATTGACAATGTCAAGTTCATAACTTCACTTCACTCGTAACAGTCATGCATAAATCATTAACATGTCAATACCAGTGACGGTGCTGGGGATCTCGTAAACTGTTCCTCACTCTGACTACCCTGCTCTATTACTCAACAGAGTTGGAGCCAGTCCCAGAGAAACGAAAAACTGACTTCTTTATCTAGGTACACTGAAACAGGGCTCCAGGATAGCTTCCATTTTCATCCAGATCTAGAAAAGTTGATGCGAGACTTGAACCTTGTGCATTTTCCACACTGCCACAGTTCAGTTTTGTTTGTTTCTCGGAGAATAAATATTCACTTTTGTCAGTTCCCCTCCATGGTAGCAGGCTCAGATTCAGACCACGATAGATTCAATAATGTCTGACTGCAGTGTGGGGGGGGGGGGGTTTGTTTTTTTTTTTTTTTTTTTTTTTTGTAGAATAAAGAGTGGCATCTTTGAACTAGCCTTGGAACCAAAAGAGTTTGATGCAGGCTAATAAGATTAAAAAGTGCTTCTACATAAAAGCAATGGATTCGAAATTTGATTTGACCATGATGCTACGCTACTATGATTTACTCATTTTTGATGCAACCTCCATTCTTATTTAGTTGTCGGTATAAGCACAAAACCCCTGATCCCTAGGACTGGCAAATAAAATACATTTTGGCGTTCTATTTTTAGTAAATGTTGCGATTTGATAAACATGATCACTGAATACTGACAAGACGAGATGAGAAGTTACATGCAATATAGTATTGCTAATCACTATACAGGAATATCCACACACACAAAAGAGGAAATTACCATGGCAATCCCACAATTCAAATCCAAGGAGATAAGACCCAATACACCCATCAAACCAAATTATGCATATGCCTACTATCAACCTTCCCAGTCTCAGCCAAGTCGTTCACATGTAACATCAAATACAGAATAATTCCACAAACTGTACAATAAAAAGTCTTGTTGAAACTGGATGGCAATCAATATCAAGTTCAATGACCTCAACACAAAATGAAGAAATTGTCAACTAAAAAAATGAGACGGGGGGGGGGGGGGGGGGGGGAGGGGGGGGGGGGCGAGGCAGGTAAACGGCCACTCTCCAAACATTGACGCACACATTCTATCACACACTGATGCCTTCGTGGACACACATCCATGCACACACACAAAATTAATCAAGTATGAATTGGACCGGTATTCCTAAGCCTAACAGAGGATATAGTACAAAAGGAAGTGTAGCATACAATCCCATCATCCCCTATTACTCTACAATGCAGCACCATAGCTGTTTCTTCACTATACTCATTGATCGTCATCACATCAAAAAAAAAAAAACACAGGGTGGAGGAGGAGAGGGGGAAGAGTCACAAATCTCTGGCCCTTAATGCTCCGTTCTCGTGGTGTATCTGATTTTGTTTTCCCCCTCCACTTCAATTTGCCGTGAAAAAATGTATTCATTATTCATTAGTTTCATTCCATAAGTATTATTCTTGTTGAGCCTTTTTTTTCATATTTTAATGCCTTAGTAAAGCTTAAATAAATGTTAGCAAACCGCCCAGAGAAACGTGGACAAACGAATCACAAGACAAAACACAACGCGTTTCGACCTCTTAGGTCTTCATCAGGTGAAACAAAACGAAAAAATAACGAAAATGCACTTAGCTTTGATCGCTTCAGGAGTGCCTGATTGTGATCGCACGTACACGACTAAAAACGAATGTTAAACAAAATACGGATCAATGATTAACAGTATACAATGATCGAAAGACGTATACAAGATAACAATTGCACACTGATGACGTAAACAGTCATCCCCTATTACTCTACAATGCAGCACCATAGCTGTATCTTCATTATACTCATTGATCGTCATCATCACAAAAAAAAAAAAAAAACAGAGGGTGGAGGAGGAGAGGGGGACGACTCACAAATCTCTGGCCCTTAATGCTCCGTTCTCGTGGTGTATCTGATTTTGTTTCCCCCTCCACTTCTGTGCCAGTGGAGACTTGGAGTCAAACTCTCCAACACTGGCAATCTTACACCGGCTTCATGACCAAGTCACTGTTGTTTGCAACAGCTTGAAGAACAGTACCATGCATCTAGCCCTGAAGCTGCCAGCATGTCATTCAAAGGGATGTCACTCCAGTACTTCTCGATCTGATTTGTTGTAAAACTGTTTTGTTCTAAGAGTCAAAGTTGGAAGAAGTCCGGCATTGGCAATGGGGACTGAAAATTGTGTTTTTTGGGTTTGAGTCAGTAATACAGAGGTGGCAGGGAGGAACTGGGGAGGGAGGGGTCGTGGACTTACAGTTGGGGTCATTTACAAGATCATAATTATAGACAATCTATGATCATCTCATCATAAACCTGATTCCCTAAAGACGATATGAATGACAACAAAATGTTTTTCAGATTGTCTTTCTCTAGTATACATCTAGTTGTAAACCTTCTACACAATCAGTAAAAACAACAGCAGATTTGAAAACGGGGGCAAAACCTACCTGGAAACAACTTGAATGCTTCCGTGGTTGCAGGACAAGAGAGTAACATCCCCTTGAACACATATAGCCTCAGGGATGTATATAATAACACTGTATCTCCAGCAACTGTCATAGTCATTAATAAGTACGGGCTGGTAGACCAGTTGGTGGTATCCTGCTTATGTTAATTCAGTGACTTGACAGCAGTGCAGTACCTCCTCCAGTGGGTTGCCTTACGACTTTGTCTTAATAGCTGTTTGCAGACTGCAAAAGTTGGTGCTGCTATCGACCCACCTGGGTGTGTCTATGAAGAGGGAATCAGAACGAGTGGCAACAAGATAAACAATTTTGTTGTGAGGAAGACAATGACATTTGTGAATTCCAACAGTGGCTGTAATCTATACAGAACTACAAGCACAATTCTGCTTTAAATCTGCAATACTGGCATCCCAAAGAGGGAAAGAAAGTTAACAGCTACAGGCAGGTACCATTAAGAAAAAGTGTAATGTGAATCAAACAGAACAATGTGCATCAAACAAACTGAACAACCTATACAAAATTGCAGCATGTAACTGTAAAAACTGTCAGAAGACAGTATGATCACAGCAAAAGTCATGACCTTGAAGCAGAGATGGGACCAACTTTTGGCCGAAATATACTGGGCATAAAATATATTTATCACCTGATATAATCACACACATTAAGTCTCTAGTGCATGCATTTCCTTAAAGCAAGAAATAGAAAAAAACTGATACAAAATAACGTAAAACTCGCGAGGATCCAGGACTGATCATTTAATGTACAATCAGCAACACAGGTCCGTAACTTTACTGTTGCTATATAGCAACGTAATATTCAACGCATATGAAAAGCAAAAAACAAAGGGACCATTGCCAATGATTCAAATGTGTCGATTTCTGCTCCTTTGGATCTGTTCTGTAAAATATTTTGACAATCTCGAATCTTCTGCCCTTTTCAAAATTAGTCTTCACCCAACATTTTTTCTCTCTTTAAGTATCACTGCAGATATAATGAATGTTAATACTGTCCTACAGGTTGAAGTGGAGACAGAAAGGGAGACGATTGTCGATTTGCCATTCCAAAAGAAGAAAATGTGAATTGTCAAAAAAAAAAAAAGAAAAGAAAAAGCGTACAAACTCAACATAAACAACATTCCAAGAGTCAGAAAGGGTTTTGCAAAACTGTCAAGAAATATCTAACAAACTGTTTGAAGTGTGACAGTAAGCTTTGTAAAAGTATCAAGAAACAAATATTTCACATTTCCTATGCACTTGTACACCTGAGGCTATTACTTGCAGGTAACAATATGAAAGAATCCAATGTAGGAGCTTCTATAGGCTGATTTCATTTGCTGCTCTGTCAGTCATGGTGTGCAGCCTATTGCAAGGTGTGGCCTCAGGCGCACAAACAGGCACAGACACTGACAGTTCCAAATACTGTGAACATCCTAAAGACTTTGTGAGCTAAAACTTGTCGTGAGAAAACAAGTACAAACAATCAATGTCAAAGAAAATGAAATTCCATTTTATTTTAAATGATGACCAAAAAAAAAAAAAAAAAAAAACACATGCAAAACACCACTAAAGAACCACAGGATGTTACAAATGTTATGCATGTACACATGGCCATGCTTTGACACCTCGATGTTTTCGCTTCTTTTATGGACTAGCACCCATACGACACCAAGATCTTCTGCAGAAAGAAAATGAAATTACATGCTTCACCACAACATCATCACACCAGAAATATTTACAGCATTTGGACATGATTGGGTGGACTATGTCCTGAAATATTTACACCTGGATATGGTTGGATCGACAATATTTAATTCAGTCATGGTGCAATATCAATATCAATCCATGCATACTACTCTCTATCATATATTTATCCACACATATTTTGTAATCGTTCAAACAGTGCATACTATAGAGCAGACATACATGTAAAAGTACCATGATGGATATGAACCAGAACCATGTATCACAAATTTTTTTATTAGTCAGTATCATATTTGTAATCATAGGATATTTCTATTATACATTTTGACACCTCAAATCACAATTCTTAATACACGCAGCAGGGGTGAAGAAGTTCAATATTTTTTTTTTCACCAGCCAGCCCACCAATTAGATATGAAAACCGAAATATCTCATTAGCCTACCAAAGTTTTCACTGGCTCAAGATTTGAAAGGTATTGCTACATCTTTTTTTTTTAGTTTTGGCATCTGGTACCAAGTATTGAGACCAAAACTAAACTAGGTTTAACTGATTACTGCTCAGGTGATCTCAGCTGAGCATCATCATTTTTGCACTGTGAAATGCTAGTCTTGTGACGGAATTACTTTCACTATGCAGATGACAATGTTCTGGTGTGTTTCTTGCCCTTCAACCCATTCCCCTCTCCCATATTTTCTTACTGTTTTAAAACATTTCCTTTTTTTCACTCACAGAGATTTTTTTTAATGCTGAAGTAAAGACTTAAGTGGCAACGTTACAACCATGGTGATGACATATCAACTAAATTCCCAAATAAATGAGCTGACTAGAAGGTATCTTGGAGAGGCTACAACTGTATATTGGAAAATAACTGCGTCTGTCGACCAGTCGAGTTATTTTAACTGTATATGCTTCCTTCACAGGGACCGGAATAGCTTGGTGGTAAAGCGCTGAACTCGTAATCTTGCGGTTGCGGATTTGAATCTCCACCTGGCCGTTTCGGTACAGGGGGATTTTTTCCCTCAGAGTTAACATTGGTTCTGACTCCATTCCCCATGCAGTCCTTCGAATGAGACTATAAACCATGGTTCCGTGGGTGAACGCATGCATAACATCTTGCACACACACATAAAATCCCATCACCAACTTTTGGAAGAGAAGGCCAGTTTGGCCTTTGGAATGGATGACACGTTACACACAGCATGCACCTTCCCTGAAGTTGGAGTATGGCTGCCTTTGTTGGGTAGATGGGATTAATCCCTGCCTGTCTGTACAAGGAGTGTCCGCAGGAGTATCAGCCTGCGTACGCAGAAGCAGCAGCTTCCGTCATGGCAATTGAGAATGGCAAGTCAACGTCCATTTCTGATAAAAATGGAAGCACTAGATACTCAGAATTTTTCAAACGAATGATCCGAGCAGTCAGCCAGTTTTCCAATTGCCTAATGGGCTATTAAGTTTTGAAATCCCCTCAGCCATCGGTCCTCTTGGGCGACTGAACTTGTCCAGCTATGCACTCTCATCAATGTGCCCACACTGGCTTGTGTGCTCCTGCTACCCTGACTTTCTCCCTGCTTCCCTCTACGCAGCCTTGCCCCTTGCTATCTATAATGGATATTCTTACTGACTCATACAATACCAATACTTACAATAAACGAAGAATTTATCGATCTGTGACACTACCAGAGACCAAGTAAAACCAGGGCAAAGTGAAGCCATAGAAGCAGGGGCCCTGGCTGGCATGGTGAATAAGAAGTCACTCTTGTTCCCAAGGTCTGTGGTTCAATTCCCACTCAAGACAGCCAGGTTGGCGGAGATCTTCTCCTTGAAGTTAGCATCTGAGCACATGCCAGTCCTTCTCATCTTTCCGATGAGACTTAAAACCGAGCGTCCTGTGTGTGTGAAAGCATCCACAGAAAATCTTCATGCACGTCATATCCTGATGCAGCTTTTGGAAAAGAGGAGGCTGTCGTGTGCTGATGGGTTGATTGACACCAAATAAAACACATGCACACTGGTGTTGTGTTCAGACATCATCCTGAAGACAGAATGTGGCCACCTTCATGACGGGATTAAGAGTCATGTGCGGCTCCAAAATCTCACGACTGGAGTACCTCAGAATTCTAGCCAAGGAGAGAACACAGAGACAGAGAAACGAAGAAGCTACCAAAAAATCAGCAACAGGCAGCTGACACAAAGAACCTATGCAGCTGGTTGCACTTAAGCCCAAGACACTAGGGTGTTGATCTTCCAAGCCAGTTTGCTCACACTGGTACGAGTTGCTGTGGGTATACGGGTGCTGACAAGTCCAGGGATGAAGAGGAGGAGGAGAAGTATCCTCACCATTACCAAATTAGAGTTCTACTGCATACACTGAAGGTTAGAGTTCTACTGCATACACTGAAGGTTAGAGTTCTAGTGCATATACTGAAGGTTAGAGTTCTACTGCATATACTGAAGGTTTAGAGTTCTACTGCATATACTGAAGGTTAGAGTTCTACTGCATATACTGAAGGTTAGAGCATATACTGAAGGTTATTCTACCACACATATTGAAGGTTAGCGTTCTACTGCATATACTGAAGGTTAGAGTTCTACTGCATAGTTCTACTGCATATACTGAAGTTAGAGTTCTACTGCATATACTGAAGGTTTAGTTCTACTGCATATACTGAAGTTAGAGTTCTACTGCATATACTGAGGTTACAGTTCTACTGCATATACTGAAGGTTAGAGTTCTACTGCATATACTGAAGGTTACAGTTCTACTGCATATACTGAAGGTTAGCGTTCTACTGCATATACTGAAGGTTAGCAGTTCTACTGCATATACTGAAGGTTAGTTTACTGCATATACTGTTCTACTGCATATACTGAAGGTTAGAGTTCTACTGCATATACTGAAGGTTAGACGTTCTACATATACTGAAGGTTAGAGTTCTACTGCATATACTGAAGGTTAGAGTTCTACTGCATATACTGAAGGTTAGAGTTCTACTGCATATACTGAAGGTTACAGTTCTACTGCATATACTGAAGGTTACAGTTCTACTGCATATACTGAAGGTTACAGTTCTACTGCATATGAAGGTTACTTTCTAAGCATATACTGAAGGTTAGAGTTCTACTGCATATACTGAAGGTTAGAGTTCTACTGCATATACTGAAGGTTAGGGTTCTACTGCATATACTGAAGGTTAGGGTTCTACTGCATATACTGAAGGTAGGGTGATGAAGGTTACTGCATATACTGAAGGTTAGGGTCTACTGCATATACTGCATATACTGAAGGTTAGCGTTCTACTGCATATACTGAAGGCATTTACTACTTTCCTGCTGATTTGATTAGCGCTCTCTCTCTCTGTGTCTGCCTTGTGTTTACACACTGGCTGCCTATTCCTTACATTGTCCTGCTGATAGTGTCAAACTGTTGAAATTGAAGCACTCATTTGGTGGTTCCCACACGGCTATGTGCATGCAGTGGACCCACCTCTAAACGGGTGGGCACCAAAAAACTGGCACGCATAGTCATCCGAGAAGACAGCCAAATTAACTGTACAACTTTGTCACGGTAGTGCATGAATGTGGTTAGTGATCTGTGTAAGAGGACAGGACTTCAATGAAGGTGAAAGCAAGACAAGATACTTATCAACCTCACTGCTGTTCATGCTCAACATGCTGTCAAGTGACAGACTGAATAAGACGAGGTATCATGGGGTGGAGTGAGCTCTCAGAAGAGCTGATACACACTGTTCACTCTCTGGTCAACGTACTGGACTTGGCATGCTGAGATAATCCCACCGTTCCACTCCATAAGTAAAACTACCACTCATGAACTTCTGGTTAAGAGTTTTTTGGTCGTTCATCATATTTCATATGTTTTTATCATACTTATCATATTTTCACAAACAGGTGAAAAGAATAGACTGAAATCATAGGTAAATAGGTCCTTTTAGTGCATGTGGTGGAGGGGATACTGTCCATAAACCAGAAGTAGTTTTACACAACTGCTGCAAAACTATACATGGTATCAAAATTAGAAATCACCAATCTAACTGTATATAAATTTAAAAGCTGATTACAGAAACAATGCAATTCAACGCTGTTGAGGTACATGGTTCTGGTTCTAAGCTATTGATCTCTTGCAATCTCTTTCACAGACTACAACAACACCAATATAAAGAAAATCATCCTCCATCATTGTCAACAACAAATTTGCTCGATATGATTTATGAAAATGATATGACTGTGTTTTACAAATAGAAAACATCAACATTTTGACAAAATTCTCAAGTGGCACAAATCTTTTTTACACACAAGCTGTAGCCATCTTGGTTTGAATGGCTGAATAATGTCAAAATCTTTAAAAACAACAACAAAACAACCCCTCCCCCCCCCCCCCACCCACCACACACACACACACAAAAGACATCATCATATTAAGTACTTGTAAAACAACTGTGTAGATCAAAATCATTGCAAGTAAAAGTGCCCCTTAATACTACTAATATGACCTCTTGGTGATATTCTCGATTCCACAGTTCTACACACATAAAATGATAATAATAACAACAATAATAATAACGATAATAATAATCATAATAATAGTAATACTGATAATGACAATGACAATAATAACTCCATGACATGGATTTTTCATTCACTTGCTTTCGAACTGTTCCATGGTTCTCATCATGGTTGTAAATGTTGGTGCACCTTCATGGAGTGAAACCAATGGGATAAAAATGTTCACATCTCACAACTGAGCTATGGCCACCAGACACCATCAGAACACATATCTGTTGCAGACATTCAGTCAGTTAAGTGCATGGAATGCAAATAAGAGATCTGCAAACATACACACACAATGATAAAGTTACATATGGAGACAAAGAAATGAAAATGGAGACCAACTCAAAAACTGTTATAAACGTAAACTGAAGGAAACACACAAGCAGAAAGGAAGACTAAATCTTACGAAGGCCTCCTTTTCCATTAATGTTTTCCTTTCCTGTTGCATTTTTACGCAATAATTTGCATAAACTTTGACTTACAGAAAGACTGTTAAATTCCCGAATAAAATTCTTACCAGGAGAATAACAACAAATTAAAAGTATAACAGTGATTTTCACTTAAAAAAAAAAGATTGAAGTATGACAAGTCTACAATACTGCTCCAGCATACTGAGTTGCATCAGAGTATTCCTTAGTATTGAGGACTACAATAAAAAAAAAATCAGCACAAATACTGAGATCGAGAACATGAGTATCCACATGTCTGTGAGCATACAACACATACGCAAAAGTATTTTGTGCCATCTAAAGCGTGTGTATGCATGTGCATTGTGTGTGTGTGTGTGTGTGTGTGTGTGTGTGTGTGTGTGTGTGTGTGTGTGTAAGCATAGTGTATATATTTGCATATGTGATGGAAAGGTTTTTCTTCTCAATTTCATGAACAAAAACAATCTGGATTCTGTTCAACCTACTTAAACGTCTTTTTGCATAATTTTTTCTCCTTTACTCTTCTCGAAACAAATGAATCTTTTCAAAAACATCTTACCTTTGAAACCTCATGAATATTTCAACAACATCCACCATCTTCTTAATCATAAATTGAAAAAAAAAACAAACAAACGTTCACAAACAAAATGTCAAAAAGAAAAGACCACTGCAACAGACCCAACTGAAGACACATGCAGACAGTGAAGACACAAGCACAAAACAAAAGGGAGGGTGGAAGCATGGGTAAACATGTCATGGATTTCTTCAAGCACAACAGTAACCCTTTTAACTACCAAGCTTTTTTGCATTCGTTTTTTTCCTTCTTTTTTCTTTCAAGTATGTACCAAGCTCCCAAATCAATTTTCTGAAGCGCCAAAGTAACTCATAAAACTGGGGCATTAATTTGAACAAATAAAAATGCTGAAAACACACTCCTGTAAGTCCAAACCTGACAGAATTTTGCACACAAATCTAGTTATGAACATAGTTTGATCTAAACACCTACTTCTGTTCGTGTATAGCTGAACACTTAAATAGTACTGAGATCACTCATAACCTTTGAAATTCCAAAAATCTACGACGACTCACCTCATCTTGGTAATCGAAGTCACCGTTATCTAAATCTGAACTGATTTCAAACACATGCACATAGCCAACTTTCATGTCCGAGTCGTCCTCATTGACTTTGTTGTCACTGGCCACACAAACCATCCACAATGATGTTAAATGGCCTGTCCTTTATCACTATTCCACAATGTTTCTGCCAATCACGCTCAGTCAACAAAACCTTTGTTAGAGTGTCATGCAGCAAAATGCTTATGGTGCTCACAGGAGCTGGGGCAGATGGCTCAAAATGCCATGTCTACTCCACCTTCTCAAACAATCCATACAGAAGCTAACTGTAATCACCCCAGACAAATGGATCTGCAGGAATAGGAAAGTGGCCGACAGGTGGGTCAGTAATTAAAAAGTTAACCACATTTGCTTTGGAGAACATTCTGGAGGGTAGAGGTAGTGTGGGGCAAAAATCTGAGCAAAAAAAAAATATCACCAGAGGAAAACCAGAAACAAGAAGAATATGGGGAGTAAAAAAAAAAAAAAAAAAGAAGCACCACCATCTATGGGACGGCAGAAAAAGGTGACATACACATTTAAACCATTGTGTACAGAAACCCTCAAAACGCAGGAAGAAAACTGCAAACCTCAATCACCACATGCAACTTTTTTTTTGTTTTTCTTCATTTTAAGGCATTACGTCCACTCAGAGCACAAGACTGGGGGTAGTTCAAACTCAGAACAGAACACTGGGGCGGATCCCACTCAGAGCAGAAGACTGGGGCATATACCACTCAGAGCAGAAGACTAGGGCATTTGCGCAAAGCGTCTGACACTTCTAGCACCTCTGTCAGGTTTCTGCTCTGCGCCTGGTGCTTGATCCAGGCCCAAGCCCCTGCTGCACGGACTGCCCCTGCGACTTGATGGTGAAGAACTTGCTCTTCATCAGCATCGTGTGTCCCGGACACGAGGTAAGGAACACCCCGTTCTTCTTGGACTGCAGGATCTCCTCACTCTCTCGCAAGAGCTTGATGCGGGTGTTCACCACCTCTTTGAGGTTCATGTCCGAGCACACCTCCACGCTGCAGCCAATCTTAAGGGCATTGCTGCGGAACCAGTGGTCGTACAGCGAGTTGATGAAGTAGATGGGTGTGAAGACATGCTTGTGGAAGACTTCCGGCAACATGCACTGCCACTCATCATCTCTTTTCCCATTCCCTGAGCGCACTGCTTCAAGTTTTGGGTGTCTGGAACACAATGGAAGTACAGTATGAAAATATAAGGAATTCAAGTAAAATGAGATATGTACAGATGGGTTCTGTATTGAGGTCAAGATTTGGAAAGCTTATTACTAACAAACATACCATCTGCAATGATGCAGAATTGTTTATAAACCTATCACAGAAACATCCACATTTTATGCAACAATGCTAATATCACAATCCATCAAAATCAAAACTGAAACATTCCACTGGAAGTAACATTCAAAATGGCTACAAGGAGAAGTGAAGAAGCTGTCATATAAATCAATTAAGTATCCTAATCTCTGATTCATGCCCACTCGTGACAGTCAGAACAGACAATACTGAAATAGCACAAGATACCAGCCGCCGTGGTGAAGTGGTTAGCGTCACTGACTCCCGGCTGGGAGGTCGTGGGTTCGATCCCATCAGAGTCATCCCCGACCAGCTCCTACGCCAAGTAGAGTTTGCTATGGTCTCAGCTGGGAAGAATGGGACCACACAGTCAAGTTTCACTTTATGGATGCATCTCTGAGACAGTTGCCCAAATTTCCTGACCAGCTCTGCTGGTGTCTGTATCTCTCGGGCCTGGTTGACACCGGATATACTATGAAAGTAAACATAGGTACAGCCCTGTCATGCAGTCTCAGACCGGAATTGAAATCCGTAGCATCATGTTTATTTTCATCGATCAGCATAAAAAAGTCTCAAATTATGTGGCCCTTCATTCCATGCTCTCATCGTAGCCTTAGTTTTTGTGTCCTCTCCACATCTATGGCCTTTGTTTCATTCCATTGGGGTCATCTGCATTGGTAAGTTCATGGGGGCTGTCACTAGATGGACATTGTAGCAAACTCTCTGGGGGAGAGCTCACTCATGTCAGCTCCACAACTAAGCAATTATTGTTGTTGTAGGGGGCTTAGTAGGTGGGTCCTGTGTATGCTGGATCAGAACAGGTGCTGCTGAACACCACCGAGGTGACTAAGCAGCAGTGCAATGCCTCCTCCGGTGGGTTGCCTCTTGACTTGACACTGACTGCTCCCTATGGACTGCCAGTTTTGCAGCTACAACAGGCTGGGCCTGGCTGTGGCTGTGGAAGGGAGGTCAGAATAAGTGGCCTGGGTGCAAGGCTATTGACATGGCAGAGATGATAAAACAGTAAAACCAAAAACAAAACACACACACACACACACACACACACACACACACACACACAAGATAAAAGATAAACGCTCAACTGACTTAGAAATTCAAATCTCTTATGCATGTCTGTATGGTAAAATAGCAATACATCTTTCCCTTAAGCTTGCTGAAGTGTACAACTTCATGAGAAATACAGTATACACACACACACACACACACACACACACACACACACACACACACACACACACACATGACATAAGCATTAAGACAAAGTATTACTGTAAGCATGGTGCAAGTAGAAGACATCTCTCAGAGTGTTAGCCATGGTGTGAGTGGTGGCCACGTCGGCCACATCCACGAACAGCCCACCATCCACCACCACATGCACTGTCTTCACACTGGACGGCAAACGCTCCCTCAACCTGTCTGCATGGAACAGCGCCCCAAGAGCACCAGCTGGAAGCAAACAGCCCTCTGTCACAGCTTGCCAACTGGCTTCCATACACTTTGTTTTTCTTACGTCACTGTTCTCAGTCAAATGGATCATAAGTCACATTTGATTGGTTCAGACCAGAGAAAAAAAAAAGTAAGAGGTACTCTTCTTTTGGTACTGTTTGTCTTCATTTAATGGCAGTTTGCATGGTAGGAATGAGGATTACAAATACTGAAATGTAAACAGTTTTTTTTTCCTTTTTTTTTTTTCAACACTGAAATTGTTCAAATGGTGCCATTACGCTTATTCAGAGTCAAAAGGTCCCATGTACTGATCATCGCTTTACAAATATCAATGTTCATAAATCTGCCAACAACCTGTCCTTCACTAAAATCACCCTCTCCTCCACAAATAGAAAAAAGAAAAATAATAACAGCAGTAATAAATAACCAGACAACCAGCATTTAATGTTTGCTGAAACAACGTACCTGAGGATCCAGCCAAAATGATTTGCTCAGCATCTTTGAACGGGGTGAAGATGGAAAGGTAATCGATGAGTGCATCAAATACACATGCTCCTTGCATGTACACTCTTCTGGAGTTGACAATCAATGGCTCAGATCTGTTGCCTGACAAATGAAATATGTACAATACATGATGAAGCAGAGTGAAAAACGGATGAAAGCAGATGGTTCTGGAGAAGAAAGAATGAGAACGCCACAGAATGAAAGAGATACAGAGGTGAGCAAGCGAGAGTAAAGAAGCAATGGTGTGAACCTGACTGAGAAACTCACAAAAATCTGACATCTTCCATTATACAACAAAGCACCACTGTAGAAATTTCGCTTGACACTAGAACTCTGGCAAACTGTCATACTTAACTTTAACACTAATTATATAAGTATTTATTCATCAGTCAAATCAAACTACTACCCAAAATCAGATCTGGAATGCCCCCTACTTTCACAAGATCTTCACCACGCTATTACAATAACGTTACAGCGAAACCCCTCACCTAAACAGCATTACACATTTATTTATATATTACGTCTCTCATCTTCATCAGATATAAATCAAGCTCCTTCCAAAGAAAATAAGTGAAAAGCATCCCTTGAGAAGATAATCTCTCTTAAAACCAAACCATTTATAAAACTACTCCCTCTAGGCAAGATGTTAATCCAATCCCAACAACATGGCAATTTCTAACTGAACCCTGACACTTTCAAAGATCTAAACCAAACCTCCCAATCCCAACAACATGGCAATTTCTAACTGAACCCTGACACTTTCAAGATCTAAACCAAACCTCTTACTGGGGTAAATATTAACCAAACCCTAACCAGTATAATTTTGAATCAAGTCCAGACTTCGGCCTGAACTTCATCCCTTATGCACCAAATTACTCATCCAGATCACCCCTCAAAATTAATTTCCAGAATAAGATAATGTCGATAAAGTCCAGTATTAACAGAAAACCATTTTTCTTTTCAAACTGAGCTAAGCCCCTTACCCAGATAAGATCCTCCATCACAGTACAGAAAATCCACCATGTGCCACAAACAGAAGTCTGGATTCAGGTTGCAATCACTGGACATGATGCCTTCCAATGGCTGGGACATCTCCGTCTTCAGACTGGATCCCAAAGAACTTGCACTCCTGTGAAAAGGTCAGAAAATGGTTCACATTTTCCTCCACCTCACAGTCTCAGTCAATGCTTGTCTCTTGTCAAGTATGATGCACTTTAAAACAGATGCATTAATTAGTCTGAAACCCATCTGAAAAACATCACATTTGAGCGCTTACATAAGCAGGTGGTTTGTAAACCTTTAAAAAATAAATGTTTTTACCTGCCTTTCCTGTAACTGTGTCCAATCATGTGGGGAAAACAAAGTGAACTTGACATTAGATTCTGCAGCCACAAAGACAAATTCTCAAAATTTCATATCCCTATTCTGAGACCCTGTTATAGTGCTCTCTGCCTGAAGAAGACATCCGCTGAGTGATTTGGAATGCTATTACCCTTAAGTATCATTTGAGTTAAACCATATGACCATCATCCTCCCTGCCTCCTCTCACTCCCTTTCTCTCACCTTTCCCCTCTTTTCCCTCCTGTCCTTCTATATACCCCTATACTTAGAAGGCTGCAGATAACTGCACCTGATAGAATATTGTCTAAGGGACATCAGCAGTGTCCAAACAACCTCTGTTCAGGGTTACAAGACAGAAGAAGAATACTAAGGAAGGTGCCTGATGACACTCTAGCAGTGGGAATAACAAACTAATAATGATGATGAAAATGGATAGTGTGTGTGTGAAAGGCAGGGCCGACGAATGACCAGGTACCTGTCTAGGCATTTGTCAGGTGTGGTGCACCACCCTCCACTCTTCAGATGGACTTGGCATAAGCTAGGCAACTGGCTAGGGACTAGCTTGGATAACCAGCTGGGGACAGTCTAGAAGTGCTCATGGGCCCAACTTGGTTCTAGCTTGGCACCCTAGCTAGTTCTATATGGGCCCAACCTTGGTTCTAGCTTGGCACCCTAGCTAGTTCTACATGGGCCCAACCTTGGTTCTAGCTTGGCACCCTAGCTAGTTCTACATGGGCCCAACCTTGGTTCTAGCTTTGGGCCCAACCTTGGTTCTACCCTACCCTAGCTAGTTCTACATGGGGGCCTATCCTTGGTTCTAGCTTGGCATCCTAGCTAGTAAATACTAAATAAATCTTAAATAAATGTTAGCGAACCGCCAAGAGAAACGTGGACAAACGAGACACAAGACAACACACGATGCGTTTCGACCTCCTAGGTCTTCTTCAGGCAAGACATAAACACTGTGCCTGTGCCGAACGAATTTGTCACTTAGCTTATATCTCTTCAGCGCAAGGTAGGCAGGCGTTGATTCAACGCTGAAGAGATCTAAGCTAAGTGACAAATTCGTTCCTTTTCATTGTCCTGCTTGTTTGTGTCTTGCTTGAAGAAGACCTAAGAGGTCAAAACGCATCGTGTTTTGTCTTGTGACTCGTTTGTCCACGTTTCTCTTGGCGGTTCGCTAACATTTATTTAAGATTTGTTTGGATTTCCGCCTGCAGTTGTCTCACTTTGCAACTAGTAATGCTAGTTCTAGCACGGCTGACGCTGGCCTTCTATAGCTAGTTCAATGATGGGCTGTATTGCCATCATCATCTACCTCATCCTTCTCCTTCACCCGTGTCGCCAGTGGGTGCCATTGTCTCCCAAAGTCACACATCATCTCCAAGTCTCACATTGAGACAGACATCTGTAGGCAACTTCCAAAACACACACACCAGCAATGTTGTTGAAGTAGGATGTGTGCAGTTGTCCCTTTCTGAACTTTGCTTAAACTTTCCCCTGCATGACTGTTGACATCAATCCTATCTTTGTGTTTTTGATCACATGGCCTACATGTTTCAGTTTTTTCTTCTGTTGATCCCTGTGAACAGTTGGTGCTTAGCATTCAGTTCATTTAACATGCTGTGGTTTGTTCTTGTTGTGTCTGTCCATTTGATTCTGGAAAGTCGTCCGTAGAACCTCTTTTCTGTTGCATTGATTATATTTTCTTCATCCTTTCACAGTATCCAGGCTTCACAGCCATTCTGTTTGTTGTCCACCCATGAAATTCATACTCGCATGCACGCACACACGCACGCACGCATGCACGCACACACACACACACACACACACACACACACACACACACACGCACACACACACACACACACACACACACACACACACACACACACACACAACATCAGTTATTATGGGAGCAATTCAGGTAATTTTATTGAAAATTCTCTTAAATGCATTGAGTCACACAATTTCTGTGTTGGCCTCTGCCGGGTCGTCCACAACCACCACCACTGTTTTTTGGCTTACTTTTGCCACCTGGACACAGTCCCTCCATGTGGCCAGCCAATCGCTCATGTACGTCTTCATCAGTAATGTTCGTTTCATGCCGCTCCATAATCAACATGACTTTTCATATATTCAGAGCTACATAAACAAAAAATGCCAACACATGCAGCAGCAAAAGTACAAAATTCTCTTCATTCATTTCACCTTCTAAATCATCGTTATAAGAATCACAAAAACCTGAAAGTGTATCAGTATAAATGTCGTTTTTCCCAGTTCTCAACTTCATTGGTGCTAAGTTCTGTGGCGCTATCAGACTTATTACCACCAACAAGCCCATCAAGTCCATCATTTGTATCAGAAGCACTACTGTCTGTGTGATCAGTATGATTATTACGTCTAACAGGAGTGTTCAATTGAACATCACGACTGTCACTAACAGAGTCCGAACACACAAAGGACTACGGAGAAGTGGCGGCTATCGATCTGAATCAAGTTCAACAGAATCACACACAAAAGACAATTTTTGCGCTTTGGCTTCGTTTTCGCCGAAAATCACAGCAGCCTGATCACAGGCTTTCAAAGTCTCAGAAACAAATTTTCGTATACGTCTGTTTTTTTTTTCAACCAGTACGAAGACATGTTTAAAAAAAGAAAAGTACAACAGCTACCTTTTTAAAAAATGGAGAAAAGGTCCAAAAAGCCCACTGTAAGTGACACACGTGTTCACAGCTGCTTTGCACCGGCGAACAAAGAACGGCAAACGGCACGACTCCGTCAATGAAAAGTGTCGACCACCACACAAAATTCCGGATCGGAAAATCTCATGTAAATACGAAAAAAAAAAGACATAAAACAATCAAAACATGTGCAACATTCTCGTGTTTTTCTATCATTTCTGGTGATTACGCAGCTAGAATACTGTAGAATGAAACAAAAGAAAAACATAAAGAAAAAATGGAATTGAGATTTGCGCTAAATATAGGCCAGTTTGGTTGGCCTGATGACTCAGCGCATTATGGGAGGTAGAGCGCGCGTGCTAGGGTGGCAGGCTAGGGCTGTGCTAGAATCTAGCTTGGTTCCCTAGGTCAGCACTTGCTTGAGTGACCGGGTAGTACCTACCTAGAATCTAGCTAGGCACCCTAGGTGCAGCACGCTGCTTGGGTGGCATGCTAGTGCCAAGCTAGAACCTAGATTGGGTTCCAAGACAAGCGGATGAGCCTAGGATATCTAGGACAACCGAGCTGGGAATCTAGGTGGGCCCTAGGACCCTTGCTGTCTGGGATATACTGAATAAACTCACATACACACGTAATACTTTGAGAAGAACAAATTCAAACATTTTCACCATTGAAAACACTTGAACCAACCCTCACTTTGCCGATAATAGTAGGCTGGTGGTGACCCATCCAGGCAGGCTGCTCCATGCTTCTTGGCAAAGTCTGAAGGCAGAATGACCAGTTCCCCATCAGTATCTGACTCTAGATGGTAGTGCACAAATGTTCCCCTCATGACGGCGATCATGCGCACCAGGAATATGATGAGGCCAATCAACAGCAGGCAGCCCACCTGCACGTACACACGCCGTGTGCACAGCACAGGGGGCAGCACCTCGAAACGGCTGAACTTTGCCCTCGTGAACATCACGTGATCAGTAGGTGGAACTAATGCTGTCGTCTCTTCTGTGGACGCTTGTGCGTCAGTGGGAGCCCTGCATTCTTCTTCCGTTAGAAATGGTCGAGTCATGCCGGTGGGGGATGAGTCAGGTCTAGTTTTCCACTTGCATCATAAGTTTATGCTGAAAAAAAAAACGTAAACGTTGGGTTAAGAACATATTTACATGTTAACTTCTTTTCTTCAAACATTGAATAAAAAGACTGAAATAAAGAAATGAAAAAATATCAATATATCTAAATAACTAACTAAATAAAAATGAACCACATGGAACCCCATAAACAAACAAAAGCAAATCTTTTATGAGTTACTGATGACCCTCCATCTGAACTGACTTTAACAGACTGTTTTACATAGTTTTACAGTTTAAAACTTTACTTATTTTTCTTTAGAAGTGTATCTTTATTCAACTAAGATAATTCACACAACGATATGCCAGTAATAAAGAGGACGAAAAAGAAACAGAAATGAGAATAAACAACACATCAGTTTACATTTTGAAGACAACAGGGCGACAACAACTTACTTTTTGAAGAGGTGAAAATGTACCTGACTGGAACACAGAGAGAAAGAGAGATACAGACAGACAGACAGACAGACAGAAAGACAGACAGACACACTGACAAACAACAGACAAATCAACAGAGGAGGGAGGGCGACATTCACAATTCAAAATTGGTCTAAACTTTGGGATCTCCATTGTCATTGCCTGTGAATCTCTTTAGAAAGTATTCATGGAAAATCTTCAGAAATACTTCTGCTTGAAAACCAAAAAGTAGGAAACAACCCCCACCTACCCACCATCCCAGTACCTTGATAATTAAAGTCAAAGAAAGCTAGAGCCATGGTAGTAAAGTATTTTACTAGTGACATCTGTGTCAGCCCGACTAGCCTTAAAAAACATGATCATGCCAGCAGGACTTCTGCTTTTTTCCCTCTTCTTTTTTGCTTTTAGCACACACACACACACACACACACACACACACACACACACACACACACCCACCCTGCCATGTGACAAACTTGATGTTGCTGATCCAATAAAAGGTTTTAAAACCGAATTAGTTTTCAGGACGAGGCCAGTCTGGTTACCCTAGTACCACCTTTACAAAACTTCAATTGACCAGCCAAGTAAGCTTCTGTTCTTATTTCACTCATCTTATTCTTATTTCACTCATCTTATTCGATATGGTCAGTGCATTTCTTTGTATGTATACCAAATTTATTAACACATATTTCAAGATTTTAAAGTTTGATTCTCATTTGTCCCACCATCTTCAAAATGTGACAAAGTTTGATGCTGCTCACCCTACAAAAGTATTCGAAACTGAATTAGTTTCTGAGACCAGGTTTGTTTGATAACCCTAGCACTATACAAGGCTAAACTTGAAATGAGCAGACAACAAAAGTTTTTTTTTTTTCTCTAAATTCATATTTGATATTGGCCAGTTATTTTCTATTATTTGCATACCAAATTGTATCAACATCATTGTACTCCTTGATATGACATTTCAATTCTCAGATGGAATATTCATGGTCATGCTGATACCAACTGCATTATAAGATGCTGAATTCGGCAATATAATGATTGTTTTTGGTTGTTTCAATGACATTGAACATTATTTTACAATGACATTAAACATTATTTTACAACACTAAATTCACCACTTTCATAACTGTGGTATCACACACGTAGTTCAATCAGTCTTCTATTTGCTTCCCTTCCAGATGCTAAAAGTATACAGAAGGCTTTTCTTTGGATACAACATAGTTTAATCCCTGCTTGATTATGGCTATTATGTAACATAGTTTTATTGTAATGTTATTAAGAAATTACTTAGCTTCACTCATTAAAGTGGTGACAGTCCTGAGATAACCTCTGCTGTTGATGGGACTATAATTTTAATCTTAATCTTAATCTCACTCATTAAAACTGACAAATTATCCAAAATCATTTATAAAAAAAAAAAAATTAAATCAGAAACTTTCTTTACAGATTGTTTGAAAATACTTTGGTCCTCATGTCTCAAAAAGCTTAATTTCAGTATGATTTAGGTAAACTGATTGACATTCTTCTTTTTGTGCTGTTTGTGTCATCAATGGTACTGTGAAATAACAGTGTATCACATTCTTCTTTCTGTGCTGTTTGTGTCATCAATGGTACTGTGAAATAACAGTGTATCACATGTGACAGTCGCCTGAAGCACTTGCACTTGTTTTAATATTAATTTTAAAAATATAAAACCTTTCGTTCAGACAGACTTTTGTCCATATGCTTTTGTGCACTCTTTCTAAACTTGGGGGTGGGGTGGGTTTTTCAGCTATTGTGAAAACCTTTCGAGTACACGATTCTTTACAGGTTTTAGAGACGGAGCGAATGGCATATTACGTGTGCACTGCATCTACGATCTTGCTTCGTCAGTTGGCGTTTTTTTTTTTCTGTTTTCCTCTCAAAAGAATTGCATGCCAAACAGAACTTGTATTTGAAGAAGGGATAATGAGGACACAGAATGGTACACGCAAAAGAATCGTAAGGCTGAAAACAGTACACGAATCAACACATCAATGCTATCCTTACCCAGCTGATTTTCGTTTTGGAGTATACTGCATACATTTCAATGCTCTAGCAGTCAGCTTTGAGTTTTTTATACCAAAACTACCTCAACCGAGAGAGAAGTCGGCCTTGAAATCATTATTACGTCCCTTTACGAAAACCTTTTCACCAACAAAAGAAAAGAATAAAAGAAAGGAAGAAAAGAAAAGGGAAAAGAGCATCAGATCTAGAATAAGAATAATTTCATACGATTAAACATGCGAGCCGTCGGGTTTTCACAAGTCCCATGTTTATGACTGATCGAAACGTGAAAGTTCGTCGTTAGTCTGTGTGGCGCCCTTACCGTTGCCTTACTCACAGTGACCGGGGCTCACCATCGTTCTTGTTTCAAAGAAAACAGGAAGACTGAGGATTTATGGGGACTACAATCACTGGGCGTCGACCAGTAAAGCCCAGCAATCTGTTTGCCATACTGGCAGGAGGCAAGATTTTTTTCCAAGCTTGACCTCTCCCAGGTTTCTCACCGAATGAAAGTGGATGATGAGTCACAGCATCTCTTCACCATCACTACCCACAAAGGACTCTGCCGATACTGCAGACTTCCATCTGGGGTTTCTTCAGCACCAGCACTCTTCCAGAGAACTATATAACAGATCCTGCAGGGGATTGCAAGAGTTGTAGCCTCCATGGACAATATTGGTCTGACAGGAGTTACCGTTGCGGAACACATGGATGGGCTGGATCAAGTTCTGCAAAAACTGAAAGAACATGGCCTGCGACTGAAGACATCCAGGTATGAATTTTTGAAGGATTGGTTGCGGGCGTCTCTTGGGTTGGATCCGGATATTTAACTTGTTATGAGACGGTGGTCAGTCCAGCATTCCACGCCGCACATGGATTCGGGGAGTCTTACACCCTGTCTGTCCCTCTTCCTGACAATGATGTAGTCAATGAGATGCCAATGCTTGGAGCTGGGATGCATCCATGATGTCCTGTTTCGGTGGGGAGGCAGAAAACTATGTTCAGCACAGGTCCGGAGTAGCAGGAGACAGTTGCTGTTGCATTGTCTATTCCGTGTTAGCCAATGATACTTTGCCAGAAATCGCTGTCAGTACCGAATCTAACGTTGAAATCACCAAGTATGGCGATCTTGTCTGCTTTCGGAACAGCGGCAGTGATAGAGTGAAGATCCTCGTAGAATTTGTCCTTCATATCATCTGGGTTGGTTATGGTCGGCACGTATGCGCTGATAATTATCAGGTGCTTCTTTCCAAATGAAAGAGGAATTTTCATGGTCATCAGCCTGTCATTCACTCCCTTTGGAGGTCCAGCTAGCTTGCCAGCAAAAGCTGTCTTCACTGCAAAGCCGACACCAAACTCTCGTCGCTCCTCACTTCCTCTTCCACTCCAAAACAAGATGCACCAGAGCCCCTTTCACAAAGTTCTTTTCCCATAAGAGCTGTTCTCCTCTGAAGCCTGTTTACATCGTCTCTATCCAGGAGGTGAATAATGATGTGCAGATGATGTACTAATTACGTAACAACAGATCGCTGAAGCAACTAGAAAAGATCCTGTCATGTTCAAAGTTCTGTCCCACGGTGAATGGATGGCCCACTCTGAACATTGACAGAGACTCGCAGTTATATTTCACCGGACATGAACTGAGCAAAGAATTAAATTAAGTAGTTGTACTCCGCGGCCTGCACGTCATAGACCAAATACTTTTCGTGGGGGACTACTGGAAGAACTCCACAAACACCATCCAGGAATCTGCCGGATAAAGGCACTTTCACGCAGCTATGCTTGGGAGCCCAATACAGACGCAGACGTTGAGGGAAGGGTGATGGCTTGCCATGACTGCAAAATGGTATGCAATAATCTACTAACAGTACCTGCGTGCACATCCAACCTTGGCCATGGCAAAGATTGCATATCGATTATACTGAGTATCAAGGACAGTATTTCTTTGTACACGTCGGCGCGTCCAAGCGGCCAGAGATTTTTGCTATGACAAAGACAATACCTGAGAAGACCGTCGCCATTCTACGCCATCTCTTCTCATCTTTCGGTATTCCTGAAGAGACAGTGAATGAGTATGGTCCTCAGTTCACTTCTGACCAGTTTGCCGAGTTCCTGGAAAGGAATGGAATCAGGCAAATCAAATGCCCATACCATCCGGCAACCAATGAAGCAGCAGAAAGGAATGTCCCAGTTTTGAAGAAAAGTCTCAAGCTTTCTTCAGGACTCAGCATAGATAATTAGCTTTCCAACCTGCTCCTCGTGTATCGAACTACACCACACACTACAACTGGAGTGGCTCCAGTACAGCTGTTTCTGCGACGAAAGTTTAGGACACGTCTTACCACCCTAAGGCCAGATAAGGAAGCAACCATGCGCCAGAAGCAACAACAGGACCAAGATTCCAGACAGTTATTCACGTTTCATCCCGAAGATCATGTTTGTGCATGTGGCAGCTCCAGGTTCTGAGAGATGAGGTCTTGGCATCCTAGTCCAAACCCTGGGTTCTGTGGGTACATGATGAACGTCAAAAACAGAATCGCCCATGCACATGTTGTCCATCTAGTGGTGGTACCTCCACAGTCGTCCCACTACCTTACACACAGGTAACAATGGCCCATCCTGATTCTCCCAGTAGTTCTACTAGTCTGATTCCAGAGGTGCGTAATCCTGCACATTCTCCAAACCCAATTCCCCAAGATATTGTCACCTGTGTCCGTCACTGAGGATCCACTATAGTTCTAGTATCCAGTCCATCCGTCCGCACCAAGCCATCTGGATACAGCCCACGACAGTGGAACCAGCAGGGTTCGACGATCACTCAGGTCCAGAAACAGCCGCCCAGACTGGATTTGTGACAGGCATTGCTGTTCAGTGCACGAAATACAATGACATAAACACCTATTGTTGGTCGTGTTCGAAACACTCATATTGATTTCATTCCTTCGAGCTAGTACATTTTTTTGTTTTGCTTAGTGCTACCTTTTTTTGTGGGAGAAGGAAGTGTAATGTATTAGAACGATAAATGTATCAAATCCTCGTCATCACCACTGTTATGTTCTTTATTAGTGTCAGTTGTTTTGAACACTGACACAAGCAAAGAACATAACAACATACATGATAACAAGATACGTAACTGTACATCTACTTGCAACATTTGAACATTGAGCTAAAAATAAACTCAAAATCTTAACTTGCATACTGATTATTGCATTCTCAGGTATTTGGTTTTCATCCTTTAAAATGTTCAAATCAAGAAAATACCCCTTATAACTGGAAAAAAGAGAGTGAAGCAAGCTTTATACATCAATGAGATGGGGAGCCAAGTGTAGTTGTTGAAAAGAAGGGGGAAAATGCCCATGGCTATACACATATACCTTTTCAATTCCACCAGAGGCACGAGAACATCTCTGATTTAAAACCTGTCCTGCCTTGCGGACAGTAGGTAAGGCAAGGCCTATCATGACATTCACACACATGACAAGAACAAGAAGCGTTTTGTCTGATTGAACAGAGGCCAGTCAGGGCCTGAAAGGTTCAGGGAATCAGAATCAATACTTCCTGTGGTATTGTAATCTACCCTGAAACTATCCTCCAACCCGGCGGGTCCCCGGGTGGCGCATAGGGGAACGGCCCTCAGATATGGGGGTTAGCTGCGATATAAGTCAGGCTTGCCTAGCCGATTAAGCAGTCCCGGATCAACTGGCGATGTTCCTACCAGGACGGGGTGGGTCAACAGGTGGCACTGTTGTCCTCACTGAAATACCCCATGTGTTCTATGACGGGCTCGTCATGCGGTCAAGAGGCGCGGTATAACCACTAGCCCCGGGGTGGGATCCTCGGAGAAACAATCCACCCCTGTGCTCACAGGGCAGGACGTATGGGCCATGAGCTAAGGGTGAGGCACCCCGAGAAGAAACCCCAGCTGACGTCGGAGGTATCGGGCCACTGGCGCAACGGAACTCGACACTGATTAGTTCTTAAAACTCTGCACCTCACTCTGTTGGTATGGGTACCGCACTGCAATCCGT
>JADBJO010003397.1:0-26682 GCA_016801955.1 Conus betulinus
TTCCTTCAATTGTAATTTCAACCAGGAATTAACTTCCACACAGACAATCTGTCTAGTGTTTATCTCAAACGCCAGCACCGAGAAATTGTCTTTTGCTCAACCTTCCCAGTCTCAGTCTCCTCTCAACTTGGCATGCATCCATACCAGGATTTGCGGCGGAATCTGAAATTATGTTAAGAAGGGTTGTCCCTCTGGGTATGCATCTTTTGGTCCCCTTTTTCAGTGGACAGGAAGATCTTTGGATGTTGCAGACTGGTGCTGTTCGGTTTCTATGTCCTAAGAAATAGGCTGGCTATGCTTATTGCAAAGGCCGTTAACTTCTAATGGTTCTAAAATTCTGGAGTTTGTCTTTTCCATGGGGGCAACTAGTCATTCAAACTCGGTTTGGTGTTTCCATGTGAGCCAGATGGGGCGGGTGCCCCCTCCTTCCAAACTGGCTGGAGTAGCAGCAGAACTTGGTTATCTAGGAGTGGGCAGGCCCAACGGACACTGTTCTAGAGGGTGATGTCTGTTTTTCTGCCTGATATCTATTGATTATCAGCTGTTTTGATTAGTATGAAGACAGTGACACTTGGTGTTGGGTGTACTCAAGAATACCATGGGGGGCAGATGCACACCAGACCTCAGAATGCTTGGAGTGCATCTCTATGTGTTTTGCCATGTCAGCAGGAAAACTATTCTTTTTGTTGAGATATCCATCTCCTGGAAAATTTTTGAATCATGCTTTTTGCCGGACTCTCATAGAAGGGGCAGAGCCTCCCTTACGCCTTATGGGTGTCACATCTCGCAGCTTGCGTAATCTTACCATCTCATCTTTTGTTCTTAGTGAATCACAGTGTGTGTGATATTGTTTTTAGCTTTGGTCAGATCATCTAAATATAGTCTGGTGAGAGCATGTGTTGCTGTGGTACGAAAAGGACAGATGATGGTAACGGGGGCTACCCACTGAAATTCAATAAGGAGCTCAGGTCCATCTGACTTCCACTTTTTTTTCAGCACTATGACATTTGAAATGGACTATCCCCAGATAAGCCAGGGTCAGTGTGTGGTCAAATCTATGTCTTGCCCTTGCCCTGGCCTACTGAAAAATAATTTAAATTTGTAACAAAGGTGTTTATTGAAATAGAGAGAGAAGCAGGTCTTTTTATGTTTTGGGTTGTTTTTCGAATTGGGAAAAGTCCATCTGCTTTCTAATAAGCATCACTATACTGTGAGTCAATCAACATTGCACAGCAAAAACAACGCTTTGTTGGATTATAGGCTAATTTACAGCAATAATTACCTGTCAAGATAACTTGTGCCCACGTTCCTGGTAGTTTCATGTGCATGTATTTTTGTAAAAAAGATATACACTGTAACATGTTGACAGAAAATGAAGAGCACTTTTGCATCTTCTTTAAAAAAAAAAAAACGAAAGGAAGGTTTCTAAAGTCTTGGTGCCTTGGCCTGCCTCATCATGCAAACCATGCAGCACACATGCTGCATATGAAGTAAGTAGATTAACATGGGTGGAAACTCGTTTCTCACCTGTAGTTACATGGGCAAGTGGAATCAGAGGACAAAACTGGTTGATGTGCGTCAGAAGGAGAGAGCAGGCGTGTAGGGCGAGGCGATGCCGGATCTCTTTTTTTTTTTTTTCCCAAATGACATGGGATCTGGTGTGTCAAGATTAAAGGTAAAGGCCACAACTGGCCTATGTTAGGCAGAGCAAAACCCTCCAGGAACCTTTTTCCCAGATAGAGAGTGGGGCACAAGCCGTCTGTTTTTTTGGTTGTTGTTAGAGGGGGCACAGGCACAGTTTGTGCGTGTGTGTGTGTGGTGTTTTTTTTTTTGGTCAAACCCTGAAGGAGTTGCAGATATTGAAAAGATTTTGTGATTGGCTGCGGCCAAAACTGGGAAAGAAAACTATTCCAGGTCTATGAGTGGACCGTGGAACTTTTTCTTTGTAAAATGGGATTTTTTGAGGTGTCACTGTTGATGTTACCTTGAAAACTATGATTATGTGAAGGTCATGGAGGAAATATTTTGGAAAATAATTTTAAGTTTTGTCATTAAGGGGGGGGGGGGGGGGGGGCATTGTTTAAGTTCAGTGTGGGTACTAATGCAAAGGGGTGGGGGGGGGGGGGGGAACTCCTCTCTCGGTTTTTGTCCAAAACTGTTTGTTTGTCCAACTGGTTGTGTATTTGATTGGATGTCTACTGAGTCTGGACAATACCACACAGAAAAAAAAGTTCTCACCATATTCACCAATTTCAAATAAACACTATCTCTCTGCCTGAAATAAACTGTGGGGTGGGAAAAAACAGGTAAAGCTGATATCATTTTAAAACAATGAAATATGCATACATGCCAGATGGCAGATAACCAGTAACATCCGGTTTTTCTTTATAACAGGAAAACACAATATTTTTTGAAATAACAAAAAAGGAAGCAGAAGAAGAAGATAAAAAGAAGTTTACTTGGGCAATATGTTTAGGGCATTCTCAAAATTTCTAAAAACTTTTTTTTTTTTTTTGGCACTAGTACAATCATAACTATGTAATACTCCTCCCCACCCTCACCCTCTTCCCATCCCATCCTCCCTCCTGCCTCCGAAAGGGTTTTCTTTTACATTTCCAGTGAAAGATCCGTGGCAAGCACTATCAGACAGCACCTCAAGCAGCTGCTTAACGACCAAAATGACAGATAATCCAGAAATGTCATTAGAAGAAAAGCCACTGGATCCAGCAGGCCTGTGGTTTTCAATAGACAAAAAGAGACCCAGATTAGAAAGAGAAAATGAGAGCATGAAGTAGAAGACAATGGCCAGGACAAGCAGGAGCAGGTGGCCGACATGGTTCATCATATTGGTCATGGGGCACTCTGCACACCTCCTTCTTGCAGCGCCACTCAGCTCCTCCATCTGCCTGGTCCCTGCAGACAGACGCCACTGAGCGGCGCCACAGGAGCTGAACATCAGCCTGGACAGAGATAAACCAAACTGACCTCACCAGTGACATCATAAAGGTTTTACAATGTACTGTCATCAATAACATACTTGCAACCCCCCCGACAAACACCCAATGTTGTCCATGGTGATCACAATGACAGTCATAAAACTAACAGCATGCGCCACATGAGTACCAAATCTCTGGCAAATTTTTAAAACAATATCAAGAATGCCAAACAGCTTTTCTGTGGTGAAAATCACATCACTGAACTGGGTAGATACTTCAAACACAATACATACATAAGTGCAGTCGTATAAATTCATATTTTGCAGCCCCCTCTTGCTACGGAACAATATTCACATGACCATGAGCTTTTTCATAAAACTGTCAGTGTCAAAATAAGCAAAAGTATTTTTCCCTATAATGTCAAAAAAATCCTAAACAATTCAATGACAAGAAGCCAAAAAGTGACAGAAAGATCCTATGATTAAACACACTCACAGTAGCAATGTTTTGTCCCCATCACATTTGGTCAGATTTGTGCTAAGAGTGAGCATTTAGCATGATTGAATTTAATGCATTGTCACATGAAAAATATTTGATGTCATTATCTATGATGAACAAATGAGAGGAGAATGAGCAGGAGGAGGATGAGATGAGAAGAGACAAGACATGTATTCACACATACATGTCAGTACAGACATACAGAGTGTGGAACTGAGGCTGGAGACTGGGGTTTGGGATGAAGACAGAAAAACAGTGGGCAGAATACCAGAAAGCAAAATTTGGAACAAACTAACCAAAAATGTAAACAAGTAAACAAAAATAAACAAATTATTTTAAATGAACGAATTAAAAACATCAAATAAACATGTGATATAATGGGGGAAAGAAAAAAAATGACACCAAAAAACAAAAAAAAAAATCCGGGAGCTTGAGATGATTGGGCATGAGATTATAGTGAGGAAAAACTGAGAGAGAGATAGATACAAACGAGACAGAAAAAGACAGAGAGACAGTGTGAAATTGTCTTATCATCAAAGACTTGTAAAACAGGCACTTCGGTAAAATTATTGTTCAAATGCCCCTCTTTTGAAAGTATTACTATTGCAAATTTTTCATACATCATTCATCATCGGCCATTCTTTGCAAATGTGCCTTGGTTTTCCTTAGAAACTTCTGACTGGACCCCTTTGCTCCATTCCTGTAATGTTTGTTTGACATTCGTGTCATACAACAGCATGGATGTTAATTTGATAAGAAAATTACCCCATTCCTGTAAATGTTTGTTTGACATATCCGTATCATACAACAGCATGGATGTTAATTTGAAAGAACACTTACCCATTCCTGCAATGTTGGTTTGACATCCGTATCATTACAACAGCATGGATGTTAATTTGAAAGAAATTACCCCCCATTCCTGTAAATGTTTGTTTGACATCATAGGATCATACAACAGCTTTGGGTGTTAGATTTTGGAAGAAGATTACCCCATTCCTGTAATGTTGACATTCGTGTCATACAAACAGCATGGGATGTTAATTTGAAAGTTAAGTACCCGTACAGGGGCCATTTCCTGTAATGTTTGTTGATCCATATCAGTATCATACAACCAGCATGGATGTTAATTTTTGAAAGAAGAATACCCCATTCCCTGCAATGTTTGTTTTGACATTCATATCATACACACCAGCCATATGGATGTTAATTTGAAAGAAATTACCCCATTTCCTGTAATGTTTTTGCTTGACATCCGTATCATACAAACAGCATGGATGGATGTTATTTGAAAAGTAATGACCCCTTCCTGTAATGTTTTGTTTGACATTACATATCACAAAAACAGCATGGGGATGTTTAATTTGAAAGTATTACAAAAAATCTTCACGTTTTATCAATGTCCTATAAGCTGTTCTTCTCGTATCTAACAAAATAATAATTTAAAGATGGCACTTGAATTAAAAAAAGCATGCAGATTTTCCTATCCTATCCGCACATGTAAATGAGTGTGATCTTCATCAATACAATTCATCTACTTTTGCTTCATCATTGGACAACAAGGCAATTACATTTAAGTTGATTTTGGGCTCTTCCAGAAGTATTTGACATTTTTTCTATGACGGAATCTCTTTTAAAGATAGGTTTGGAAGGAAGATGTGTTTCCAAGGGTGAGTTTTGATGATTTGAATTTCTGTTACAGGCGGAGAGTTCGAGAGTTGTTTGGGTCAAAGTCAGTAAAAGTGCTATGATAACATTTAACAATAAAACAAAGGTCCACTTTCCCACACCAGTCAAAGGAAATAAGATCAGTACACAATACTGGATGGCAGATACTTTTGATCGGAGTTGTCGGTATTTTGTTGTTTTACCACAATAAAAAAACAGTAACAAATTCCTACTACAAAGACTGCTTAACCCAGCCAGAAGAGACCAGTAGGAGCAGCCATGAAATTTGAAAATGGGAAATCCAGGAGACATCGCTAACCACTACTGCCATTGGTCTGTTAATCCCTGGGGGGGCCGCGGAGAGAATGAGGGAAAGAGGATGGCCTTAGATGGCCAGAGGAAACAACATGGTAAAGGACCTGGATAAGTGAGCTCAAAACAGCATTGTAGTGTTCTCAAGGGTAGCCACGCATCGAGTATGCTGAACAAGTATGATAGGCCCCCTACATTGCCACTAGAAATGAAAAAAGAAAAGGTATTAAGGTTAATTTAGGTAAGCCAAAGTACTAATAAATGCAACCACTGAACATTTCATGACATTTATGGCAACAAAAAGTGAGCAATGGCAATTTAGTATTTGATCCACATGTGAAGATTTCATGTGACAGAAGAATGAAGAGCACAGAATGGATGCGGAAGCGGTGAGGGGCATGCCACCACCAGTAGAAATTCACCACTTCAACAACTTCTTTTTCCTCATCCTGTAGGATGGGGCAATCAAAAGTCATGCTGCATAGGAAACACACGTCTCAGGGCAGGTAGAGAGCTATTTAAGAAGAGAAAAAGAATTGTAGCAGTGCCCTTTGGCCATGCTTGCATCTCCACCAAGACCCAATGTCATTATTGCAGATGCTAAGCACTGAGCTGTAGCGGCAGTCAGCCACCAGCCAGCAACAGATGACAATAACTGATCATCAACAGACGACGAAAGGTTGTGACCTAAGGTTGATCATAAAACAGATGACCTAAGGTTGATCATCAACAGACGACCCCCTAAGGTTGATCATCAACAGACGACCTAAGGATGATCATCAACAGATGACCTGATCATCAAGGCGATCTAGGTGATCATCAACAGATGACCAGAAGGTGGATCAATCAAAAGCCGATCTAAGGTGATGAAAGTCATCAACAGATGACCAACGATGACGAAAGTTGATCATCAACAGAATAAGTTGTATCATCAACAGTATGACAGAGAAAAGTTGATCATCAACAGTAAGGTTTGATCATCAACAGATGACGAAAGGTTGGATCATCAACAGATGACAGATTAGAAGTTGATCATCAACCTGTAAGTTTATAGTTGATCACCCATGACAGGTTACAGTAAGCTGATCTTCTACATGCTGACAGTAAGCTGCTATCATCGACGCGATTTATATAAGTTGATCCTCATGACATCCATGCAAGATACGATAAATTTTGTCATCAGATAAGATTCTTCATCTACAGTACGCAAGGAGATCATCCTACAGATCACCAACAGGATGACATTCAAGTTTGATCATCTACAGATGACGATAGTTGATCATCAACAGATGACAGTACAAAAGTTGATCATCAACTGGTGATAAATAAAATTGATCATCACAGTTATTTACATCTGTTAATAGCAATAAAATGTCAGGCGCTGTAACACATGAGGTAAATTAAAAAATCATGCTTTTTGACAAAGAAATGAAAGTTATAAGTTAGATAGTAGAATTTAGTAGAAAAATAGACTATTCTGTGCAAAAAAATATCCTATCCTCACCATATAATACTGTAAACATTTTCACTGTTACAGATAGGACTATGAATGTCAACTAAACCTCCAGGCCAGAGCAGGTGCTGAGAATGTCAGAGATTGGCGCAAAAGGAAGGCCCAGCAAGGCAGCCAAATCTGATCATTGTAGACAAATGGGATCTCGCTGGCTGAATGGTTGTTGTGTCGCTCTCGACAGTTTTTACCAGCGCCGTACTGACTCCTACCTGTTACCACACCAAATGCAGGTTATTTTTACTTTTTTCTATTTCCCTGTCAAATTCTTCCAGGTTATCAAGCAGTGTTGCTGTTGTCGGGTAAATATCGAAAAATTGATTACTCAGACAGATAAAGCAGCAGCCTTTTGGTACCAGTGTATATGAAGAAACTCTGGGAGAGGTAACAAGAACGGTTTCATGGAATGAACGCCTTGTCCCTTACCCTTTATCCCCCCATCAGGAATGGTGTTTCAGCTCTGAACTGCCTTACCCGCTGTGATAAGACTAAACGTATCTTGAGGTATGGTCAAGAAGAGTTAAACAATCGAAAAAAAAAAACACAAAACACATGACAATAAATATGTGACGTGTTCAGTCACTTAGAATGTCTTCAGCAACTATTCTGTATATGTCTGTACACTGTATAATAGGCCTGGGACACAATCAAGGTCATGTGTTCCCTGGATCTAGGAATAGTTCTTCCTGTTGTGTCAAAACTTTTTCTTTCCTTTTTTGTGGTGTCATGTAGTTGGGATTTGAACCTGAATGGTTTGGATTGTCATTCTGTAGGTGCTGCTTGTTTGACATGACTTGTCTTACCCACATTAGGCTATCAGAACCTCCGGTATTTTAATAGTTGGGAAATTCTAAGCCCGTACTGAAGTTCAATTGTGTTCCTCTCACATTCAAGGTCCCATGGGGATTTTCTTTCCAGATGCATCTGCAGATTGCCTTCTTGTGTTGCTAGTTGTCTACTGACTTACTTGTAAGCTGTGAGCTGTGGTCATGAGATCATTTTTTAAGCTGATTTTTTCGAGCCTAAATTGCCCTCAAATCCAACCTCTAGAGGCGGAGACCTTTGGCTTGGAAACCCATATTTCATCGTCCCTCTAAGCAGAGTTGTGTAAGCTCGTTCATATTGGGTTACCAGTGTGAATTCAGTTCATACTCAATTTGCACTTTTTCACCTCCTGAGTGGGAGAGCTACATATGGTTTTGTGCCCCTTCTACACAAATGTGTCTTGGTCTGGTCTCGTCATGCGGATGTGCCGTTCCAGTCATTTGTATGTCCTCTTGTCATGTTTGGACAATGTTGCTGTTGTTGAAGGATACCAGTCAGCAGTCACATTCCCCTGGATGCTAGGGTCGTCGGTGGGGGACGTGATGAGGAAGATTTGAAGATATAGTCATCAGCTGAACTGTTGCCAACCTCTCTCTTGCCGCTATATGTGTCTTCTTATTTGGCATCAAATGGCAAAGATCGGTTGAGGCGTAACGTTATATCATTTCTGTCCTCTGAAAAGCCTACCCTCAGCTCATAACATACCTAACATCGATTTGTGCCCGGCCCAGTTTAACATGGTATTGCATCAAATGTGCAAAGGATAAGATCAAGTTCTTTGTAGGTATTTTCCTACAATGTTTTACATAGAGTGTTGGGACAATGCACTTAGGGTGTTTAAACCTTGTTCTCCTGTATGGAAAAATCATGACAGTAATAAGCTGATGCTTATCACTGTGCTCAACATGCCTTACCAATGGAAAACATTTTGTGGTTTTTTTTGTTGGAACTTTACGTCAAGTCTTACAACAACGGTCGTGCAAGAGTTAAAATTCATTGTGTGTGTGTGTGTGTGGGTAGTGTGTGGTGTGTGTGGGGTGGCTGGTGCTGTGTGTTATTCTATCAGTGTTCGTAGAGTTGACAGTGGCAACAGGTGGTATGTTAGCGACTCATAACTTGTAAGTGTAGTGTGTTCTACCAAGATACAGAAACTGGAGTTTCGTTATTTCAGGCAAGACAACAAATAGCTTGACTAATGTTATTGTGAAATAAATTTAGCATTCATTCCCATCCGCTCTACTATCCACACTTCTCTGGCTCTCTCTAATAAATGTCCCACCTTTTTTTTTTTTTACATCATTTTTTTACAATGCTGATCTCTCCCCCATATTACTCCCCTCCCTTCTCTTTCATTTACTATCCCTCCCCTCTGGACATGCCGTATGTTTCAAAGCAGAACAGTTCTGTCACAGTCAATGGGCAGGGACATGAGGACAATCAGGCTTAATGGCGGGTGAATTTGATTTTTGTTCATAGTGATTAGGCTGGCACCCCCTACCTCTTCCCTCAAATCTCAATGGACAGTTGTGTTTTGCGACTTGCCTTTTTATCATAGAATCTGATTTCGTGCACTGTTTTATATTAAATGTCTGAAGTTTTCAGATTTTGTATGGGCTTGGCCACCGATGTTGATGTTTCTGGTGTTTGATTCAACGGCACATGTTCAAATACCAGTCGAACTAGCAGCATGGATTCATTTTGGCTATGTGTAGTTTGAACCTGGCACCGATAATTGTGTGTATTACTTTTCTATGTGCAAACACATGACTATTCAAAACCATTTTTTTTAAAACCCTAATATTCATACGATCCCTGGCTCTATGAGAATCAACTAAAAAGAACAATTTGTCCTACAGTGCAGTGGTACAGGACTTTGTTGTCATGGGCTGCTTGTTTAGGTGGCGGATGGAATTGGTGGTTTGATTTGTCATTTCTGAGGGTTTGAATCTCTATAATGATGATATGCTTCTTGGTGGGAGGATTTTGGTATGCCCACATATCAATAAAGCGTAGATGATTTTTTTTCATAACACTTTAGTTTGTAGCTACTGCGGTATGTCAGAGGGAAGATTCAAGGCCACAGTACTGATTTTGAAACTGCCATGTAGATTCATCAGTTTCTGGGTAAATATATTTCTTTTTTATACTTGTACTTTGCATGGGTTTTTAAAAAATAAGAATATGAAAATTTTTTTAGTAAAATGTACTGGCTCGATGTTTTTCATGTGAAGCATGGTAGATTCATACAAATTATTTATGAACGAGGGATCAATAATTACCAAAAATCTTTTTCTCCCATGAAACAGAGGTGTTTCTTTTATAATTTAACTGTCTCTAATTGACGTGAAAGTAAACAAGTAATCTCATTCTTGAAACTATGCCATTTAGATTTTCTTTGTGAAACGTACCATTGGGTGAGTTGGTTCCCATTTCTGACGTAGTAGAAAATTGCTGCGATTTGGCTTTCTTCAGGTACTGACGTAGGACCTCTACTCAAAAGTGGCATGTGAAGCTGCTCAGCCAGAAGACAACGAAATGGGCAGTCTTACCTGTCAACAGGTGTGGTTGTGCCAGAAGCATAAACGGTGTGGTGACAAAAGGTGTCTTTGGTCCATAGACGGTGCTGTAACGGCCCTTGTGAAATGGCGTTTCATGTTGTTGTGTCAGCTCACTTAGATTGCAGACCTTTGTGCCTTTCTTTTCCCACCAATTGTTCTTCATCTGCCAAACGTTTCTGCTTAGGTGGAGCTGTCGGGGCTTGTGGTCTCTGCAGCGTGTATTCTTCTCAGGTCTTGTCCCTGATGTGATCTCTGTGGTCTCTGTGGAGCAGCTCTATGAGCTTGTTGACTTCTCGGGGTCTGTTTCATCAAAAAACCGGTCTCGGTGTTGTGTTCAAACAAAAAACCCAGGGTGTCAACGGCAGTGTGTGTACACAGGGGTGCATTCTTGTGGAGGCTTTCATTTCTCACCGGTAAGTTACCAGAGAGGCTGATGTTCGACAGACATATTCATTGGATAATTTCTTGCAGATTGTATCTCGCTTGTTACAAGGCGAGCACTGTCCCCAGCCTTCTCGGCGGGCGGCTATCTCGGGCTGATTTGTGTTTGCAGGCAAGCTGTGTCATATCTTGCTCCTGAATCAGGCTTGGTCGATCTGACACAGCCAATGCAAGCTCCCTCATGCACGCATGTAATCTTCGAAATCACATCTGTCCATATAGCGAAATATATCACATAGTCTAGCAGTGTGCCTATTGTTTGAGAAAGGGCGGGGTGCATACACCTCTATTTCTTGAACCGTGTCTGACTGCTGGAAGACCTGGTGTATTTTTGGTGGCATGATAAATTCATGTTGTTGCACACAAGTAATACAAGCACAGTTGATAACATCTAGCCAGACCAATGTGGAGTTGTGCAGTTTCCATTTAGTGCCGTGGGCATCCAAGAACGTAGAGGCACAAGAGGAGTAGTTGTTCCTTCCCACACAATTTTGAGTAAAGTCCCGAGGATTGATGAGCTTGGTTATTGTGGTGATTTCTCAGTGAATACATCGGTCTCAGCTCCCATATGAAGGCATTTTCGTGGTATGGGCATTATGGGTGCGCTATTGTTGGAGCGTTAGGCGGATGGATAATATGGTGGCTAAAGCGGTGTGGTCCTTAATGGTAAGCCGAAGCAACGCACTATATAGTATTAGTCACAATTTATTTAATACATGTGGAGTGCTTATCCAGCTTCCAGGCAAAGCTTCAGTAGCGATTGATCAAATCCACACATCAGAAGTTAGTTCTTGTTTTTTTTTTCCACGGCTCTCCAAAGTGCAGTGAAAAAAGGCGTATTCCCTTCCTACAGCTTCAAGCAGTGGGTCGCCCGCAATGTCTTGTTTCACCAAGGAACGCCCTATGTCCAATGGTTAATGGCCTAGCACTCTTTGGAACATCAAGGAGCAGTGTATGTATGATGGCTATGGTCTCGTCGTTTCTCTGTCCATGTACGATTTGGACATTCCATGCCCTAAAATGACAGAGGGATCTCGCGTTTTTCCTGTATTTTGACTTTCAACTGGACTTGTTGGAAGATTCCAGGCAGGTCGTGGTCACCTGTCAGGTACAGTGTGAAGGCAGGCTTTGTTTAGGGATCCTTTTATCCCCCCTTCCTCATATGGGGGGGAGCAAGTGCTGTCTCTAGGAATAGGGCTGTCTCTCTGTCGCTGCAGGAGGATACGAGCACCGCATCTGCCCTGGTGCATACGATGAAACAACCAATCAGCCGACAGCGCCTACCGGTGCAGAGTTGTAAGCTAGGGACTTCCAGCAACATCATTTGCCATGTCCTCCATCAATACTTCTCCATGGCAGGACTTGGAAGAAGCTGGTAGGGGTTGCCTTTGGGTTTATTGGGATCATACTGCTTGCTTGACCCAGTACAGGGGAACTTTTAAGGTTGAAGCGAGGATTGTGCTGTTTTATTCCTCCACCCATCTTGCCTTTAGTGGGCTGATTGCCACACAGGTGAATGTAGCTGCCAGGGAAATTTAGGACCAGCCCAGAAGGTGCAGCTTTGGTTGGTTTGACAGCATCTGTTTCCTAGAGGGATGGCTTGGTTCGACCAAGGTCTGAAGAGCTCCCTCTGCCCTGCCTATTGCCCATAGCCTGGGGGTAGTGGTGTCATGAACACAAGGGTGTGTCCACACACCACTGGGGTCCTGCAGTGGCATGTGCATTAGTGGCCAAAAACTCCTCCAAAGTCCATGAAGCTGAAGTTTTAGTTTGGCTGGGGCCGCAAGGTCACCCTAGTAAAAGGCCATTGACACGTGGACTGGAGCCACTACATAGGGATTGTCGTGGAGAGGGGCTCGTGTTACTTGGCTAGGGGAGAGTATCTTACACACATCTGACTATCTTTTCACATTGCTGGTCAACACGTGGTGCATAGCCAGCTAGTGAATAGCTGAAAGTTGAGTTATGTGTGACAATGCACACGAAGACACTTTGCCAGCACATATAAGACGCCTTCTAGTGCAACTACCAGATATCAACCAGCGCTACATAATTTTTTAGAGAACACAACAAAATTGACCCCACTAGGTGATTTTCTTAATCTTTGACTGTTGCATCATTTTGTTCCAAAGGACATTACTTGAATGTTGTTATGTTTATTTTATGAAGTTGTTCCAATCTCATGGTTCTGTGATGTTGTTGTTTTGCAAATAATTCACGTGCAACTTTTATAGATGCACTCTTTATGTAGACGCTGTTCTCCACACTGGATATGAAAGCTTCAGCATTGCCAATCTACAGTCTTTACCATCAGCGGTTCTGTTTACACACACACACACCAACACACCAAAATGACTTGGAATCATCAATGCTGTGAGAAATCTGTAAGGGTGGAAGTTATGAGTAAGACACTGGCATTTCAAACGATGCGTATTCACCTTCACCACTATTTCACTCGGGCAGCTATTGTCTAGTAAGCATCTTTAGGTACCAAAGCAATTTTGCTTTTTTTTTTTCTCCGATTCAGTCAGTCTTAAACAGGCTGAAAATCAGAGGACGAGAAAAAAATATGCCAAAACATGGTTTGTGAGAAATGGTTTTTTCATTTGTGGACGTGTAAAGCAGAACAGTTCACATATACCACCATCTACTATCATGGAAGTAGCACTATAAAATGATATGTTAGTTTTTACTCTCTGATTGATCTATTTGCTTGATACGACAATCGGTGAGCACCCAAAGGTTATTTCTCTATTTGCAAATCAGGAAGAAAGACCAGGCATTACTTCCCATTGATTTGTCCACCAATACAGTTCTAACGTGTTGCAGTATTTAGTCATTTAAACAACAGGTGGAAAATGGTATTGGTCAACTGGAACCATGGTGTTCTACTCTGTTCATCCACTCTTCAGGCCTGCACCAGCAAAATTACAAGGAAAACAGAAGAAAAAGTTATCTGCGGCTGAACCCTTGATCAATGCATCTATGTCAACAACCACCATTCTCCCTCAACACACACACCACACGAACTTCCTAGGAAAACCATGAACCACTAACTGTCTCTTGTGCGGATTTTGTACTAGGTTTCCATCTCATGTGTTTAGGAGGCCAGATACATAACAATGCTCATTCGATTGCACTGTGCCCCCAAACCACTGGCTTGTATCTCCGACTTTTATGCTGTCCAACACATCCATGCAGGAGTAGGTTGAACGAAGGCCAATGATGAAAGCCAAGCTATGGGCGGCATGGTGGACCCAGATACACATTTTGTACGAATGTATAACAACCCAACACAACATATCAATAATTTCTGTTCGTCAAGTTATTTTCAAATGCACAATGAATTTAATCAGACCGCAAAACAAAGGCTGCTGATGTTATGATGCCTAGTGGCTCTGAAAGGAAGGAAAAAGGAATATGACCATGCTAGTGATAGATAGATGACGCTGGGGCAGTAATGAAATTATGTGATTTATCTTTTTAAAACAAAAAGAGTCACAATTACGTGGTATTAAACGAAAACAAAAAGGAAAAATATCTAACCAAAATTGGAGAGATATGCCATTCAGTTATGTTTTGACCAGAAAGGGAAAGCAAGCATCAGATGCATCATCTGACACTGTTTTTTACAATTAAACCATGATCCACGACACACAACACAGCAAGCACAGGAGGGCAGGATTATTATTAAACATACAAGGTTAGTCACAAGTCGCTTTCATCATGGGCTGGGGTTCTGCGCCCTGGACTGGCCATCCTCCAGGATCAATTTTATTACCTTGAACCTTGTCCCTTATGTCCTGCCCTATACCACCCATCCTACGGTCACATTCCCAAATCGAATATTTGGGAAGCTTTGAGTCGTGAGAGAAAAAAAAAATGTTGGCATGTGAGGACCCAAATGTGTTTGCAAATACGTGTGATGCCAAGTACATAGAGTTCACAATTTAACTTTAAAACACTGCATCTAACTATCAGTTCTAAATTGGTGTTGATGTTAGTCACTTTAACGGAAGACAATAAAAGTAAACTGTTATAATCAAACACATTTCTGTTGACAATTTTCATGCTCTCCAAAGTGCCTAGCTCAACAACAATGAGCAGTAAAAAAAAAAACAAAGGCCACTATAGACCATCCGGCTTGATCTGTGCTACACATGGTTTTCACAACTTTCCATCGGCCAAGACGATGTCCCATTGGCAGAGGGTTGAATATGACAATAAAAAAAACAAAAAAATAGGGAGGAATCAGTTTTGTTCAACCCTTGTTACATGTGGAGTCTGGATTTCAGAGTCACAGGTCAAAGTGTCAGTGTCCACAATGGTCATGTCTCAAACATCAAGAACAACGCAGACAGTGTACAGCAACACTACACACTGACCCGACGGGGGAATTTATTGATACAAAATTTTCAATGTGCTTAGACTCTGAAATTGTGGGGACAGGGGTTTTGGGCATAGGGGATAATTAAAAGAAAAAAAAAAAAAAGAACAAGGAAACAAAGTTAACACAAGTTTCAAAAGTGCACTTTTTAGTTCATTTGAAGCATATAGGCTGTTGGCAGCTATGGATGCACACAAAGATGTAGGTAGTTTCAGGGATTAATTCCCAGTTCTGTCTTCTGCTGTAACCTTCTTCACTTCCATTCAAGAGAGAGGGGACAGTTCGTCGAATTTGGGACAACAAATCCAGAGAAGTGATATCACCTCTGCTTCCAAACACTCTACATATGGGTGGTGGGTAAAGAAATAGGGGGGGGGGGAGATGGAGGGTCAGCAGGAAGATAAAGGGATATGACCCACAGATCATGAAGCAAGAGTTATGGGGCGGTGAGATACGCAGCTGTTTCAGGAATTGGTCACGGCGAATGTGATCAAAACACAACTCAGCTGATTGATCAATCACCATTGCATACAAAGATTAAAACTGTGAAAACCTAGTGGTCAAAATGTTAATGCTGGTTAAAATCCACAGCAGATTATTGCATGAATACCTAGGAAGTGATTTAATGAAATCTGAGAAAAAAAAATAAAGACAAACCCTACAACTAGCTGTGCAAATGCCCTTCTATAACACAGACTTGACTTTAAAAACTGAAGACTGCAGAAATTTCCTGTCAGTGTTCATTTTGCATTCATGTAACCCTTCAGACATCATACACTGAACAATATTCAATAATATGAAAAATGCAGTGTTTGAGTGTTAGGCCAGATCTAAATGATACCATGACCATTTGTTTGCCCTGAAGAGGAATGCCCTATCTGTCAAAGGTCTCTCTTTTATCTCACACACACACACACACACACCACACACACACACACACACACCACACACAACCTCTCTTCTCTCTCTCTCTCTCGCGCTCTCGCAAACAACACACACACAATGCTCCAAAGAAAAAATGAGCAGGCCTTTGTACCATTTTTGTCAGGGGCTGAATGCACTTCTCTTTATCACCTGTGGAGGTTTAGTGTATTTTCAGTCAAAGGTTTCTCACATTAGATTGTTTTTCACCCTCGATTTTCAGCCAGATAAGATGTACAATGCTACCACTGATGTAAGACTTCAAATCAAACTTCAATATAAGTAATGTCAAATATCCTTCACATACATTGATGACATTTTTGTTCCCATCCAATACTTTAGTCCAACAAGGCTTCAGACAGTAGGGGAGATCAATCTTGTATCCTGTGCAGTACACAATTCTGTCAAATGCAGCTTTCTCCCCATTCACAAAATTTCACTATTTTCACGGTGTCGCCTTCAATTTTCTGAAACATAGACACTTCAATGAAAGTTATCATGATTGAATTTCATTAATTCCGTCACACACACACACACACACATACACACACGCACCCCACACACACACACACACACACACACACACACACACACACACACATGTAATGTGATTGCACATTAATTTGCTTCTCGTAATCCACTGAAAACTGTGAAGGTAATGCTTCAATTAGTGGAACTATGTTAAGTCATCCATTGATTAAGTTAACACCATAATGACTGGAACTATATTAGTTCCACTGATTAAGTAATATTATAGTTACTGACTGACTGAACTTCATTAAAATCAACCATCAATTATATCAATGCTACAATGAGTAGAACTATGTAAAACGTTATTCACTGATTAAGTAAAACTTTAATGGCTGGAACTAAATTAAATAGCAATCCTCTGATTAAGTTAATGCTATAATGAATGGAACTATGTTAAAGTCATCCACTGACCAAGTTTCTTTTTTTGCCATCTTCAAACATTTGTTTGGATACAAGTACCACAGTCAGCCAACATCCTTCCTTGACACCAAAATATTGGAATACATTTAACACGAAACTTTAGAGACTGAAATGTTTTGTTTAGGGTGAGCAATCAATTGCCATATCAGAAGCAAAGGTGCTGAATCACAAAATGTAAAGATCAGAGCAACAAAACTGTTTCAACATTTTAAAGTTGTAAATTAATAAATCAAATGTACACCTGTTCCAGTGTTTGTCTTCTGCTATAACACATGTGAATATATGGATCAGTGTGTGACCTCTGGAGAGCATGAATGACAGCAAATTTACAAAAAGTCTCAGATGTAACAACAACATCAATGACAACCAAAATCACCTTCCAGGTCCATTTGTAACAGAACATAGCAATGTTAAGATAAGGGAGGCAACTGTAGAGTACCTCTCCCCCCCCCCCCCTAAACGCTGTTTTCCTGCTATTAATATATGAACTGAAAACTCGACACACTGCTAGAAATAAACAATGTTTTACATACACTAGGCTTTAAGTGCAGAATGACTTGAAGACGATAGCCAAGTACGAAATGTTAAGGGTACTGCGACAACATGAAACCAAAGTATTTGAACAAAAGACACTAGAGCTCCAGCCACCAACTTTTTGTCCAGAACTTAAATGCACCACCAAATAGAAAAAGGTTGAAATGATCGAACACGATAAGGGGTAATGACGAAACAGACGATGATAACAGAGCATGAAGGAATGTTGTTAGACGATGACACGCACATGATCTGCAACATGGCGGGAAGGTGCCCTCAAGCGACAAGGCTAATGTGAGACAATCAGTGAGTGTACAATGTTTGTAAGAGACGAGGTTCAAATAACACCAACACCTTAACTAAGGAAAGGGAGGGGAGGAAGGAAAATATCTACAGTTTGAGAAAACGGAAGACAGGGTGTGGGGTACGTACACACCCGACACTTCTAAAGAGTCACAAGACTAGCATATATTTGGAAGACAATAGCATAATGTGCCTAGCCACGCACACCGCTGCTACAGTTGTAGAAACCCACCGCACTAGCCTCGGGCTAGCGAAAAACAAATCCACAGCACCTCCTGTTGTTGTAGATGCCACATAAAGTGGCTGAGTACGCCACACACTTCTGACGAAGAAGCAACCAAAAACCCCAAGACAAAGAACAAAGAGAAAAAGGATTCACTTTTGGGGTGAAGACAATTGACTCAAACCCGACACGCATGCGGAACGTGTTTTGGGTGAGAACATGTGGCTAAACAACCACACACGGCTACTGTTCGGAGAAACCTAGAAGACAAAATGAAATAACCACACACTGATCTAACTGTAATGTGAGAGAGACAATTGCGAACGGCCATACACACATACTAATTTTGGGAAAGAACAGTTGCACCCACACACTTCGGCCATGTGTTGAGGCGACCTGGGGTATACACCAACACACTTAACGTGAGCTGTGAAGGAAAAAGTAGTTTGGCTACAGCCACACCTTCGTAGAAACTGGGTCTAAGAGCACATGATATACCGCATCACGAGCAAACCTGTGCAGGGGGTTGTTGTTATTTTATGGAAAAAGAGTTTGGCTACAGAGGCAGCAACCCATATACAGGGAATCGTGGTTTGAATAGGACGTAAGTGAGACGGCGAACATAGCCGAGACGACCATATAACTGACAGGGACGAAGGGTTGAGAAGACCATGGGCTGGCGCGAGTACAGTCAAAGGTCGCCCCACTCTAAAACTTATTTAGTGGACGACTGAGTGCGGGCCAACATCACGAGCGCCAACCGGTACTGTTGATGAATACCTGCTAAAACAAAAGCCGCCCACCCACCAAAAAGGGACCTTGCTACGGAAAAAGTATAAAAGTGGCAGGAGGCGCAATTGCGGGAGGGCGCGACCGGGTCCGACCCTTCACTGAATTGGTATGGAAACATCAGTTGAGTCCGAGGAGCCGTGACGACAACCCTCTCGGTACTGTTGGGAATGACGGCTAAAGGACGCGGACGATACAAATAGGGGACGACCTTCACTAAGTATTTTTGTGAGACCATAGAGTGTGGCCACAGTCCGACCCATATCTGACGCTGGTTATTGGAAGGCATGAAACTGCCCAACATCACACTCTTCTACTTTTGGGGAAGGAACGCGAGAGGAAAAGGAAGAAGGTAGTGTTTAGTACATGTAAAGCAACAACTGATTCTAGACATACTACAATGATAACATCTAATTCTTTCTATCACTTAGACTCAACTAGTTGATCTCAAGCGAAGGGTGACTGGCTTTAGTTTGTGCAGCTTCTCTGGGAGTAGGTATGCGGTGAACGTCAAGAAGCGTTTAAAACTGATTCAATCCTTTCTATTAGTGTTGAATCAAGGCACCAACGTGAGAACCAACTGTTTTGCGGTGCACCGGGAGACTAGTAAAGCCTATATGATCGAAACGACTGTCATATATGCTCACACAGAGGGGGAAGGAAAAAGGGAACCCACAACCAACGAACAACCACACACACGACAGCAGAGAAAAACACAGCAACACAACACAACACAACGACAATCGGACTGGGGAAGAGACTCACGACCCACAACACACGCCACACGACGACAACACACACCGCACGACCGACGACACAGAGGGGAAGACAGCCAGCACAGCACGACGACGACACACCACGCACAATTCAACACCACCAGGCACATACACACACACTAATAATCATACAGCAACACATACATATCGGGAAACAGCACACCAGCAACACGATACTGCATACAGGCGTGGTATGAAACAATTGCGGATATTCTGTGTGGGGGCAAGATAGGCAGGTTCGGTTGTTACAACATTATGCGCTTCTAAATGTCACTAGATCTAACCTGTGTTTGTGTTTGTGATAACTCTGGTGGAAATAAGGTCAGGAGATTGGTGTTCAGTCACATCAAAAGAAAAAAATAGAAGCAAGGAGAGAGAGATGGTCTACAAGAAGGAGAGAGAGATGAGGAGTTATAGAGAGGGGAGTAATTATCAGTACAAGAGCCGAGCGGAGGCAGGAGACAAGACAATGGTGGTTTTCATTGCGGTGTGCAAATGGAAGTAAGCAGAGGAGGAGATGAGTATGGAGGATACTCGGATGAGAGAGAGAGAATGGGATGTGAAGGTGGAAGGGGCCGTGTGCGGACGAGTGTTTGGAGGAGGGGGAAGACACGGATGGAGTGGTATATCGTTTGACACGAAACTGAGAGTGGAATGAGAATGAAAAAACAATTGATGGCTGAAACATGAATGGAAGCTGGTGGCAAATGACAAATCTATTCACTACTATGGTGATATGATACCAACAGACCGGTGGCGTCACGACCACTGACAATCCTCACCCCTGGCAGTAACACACACGACAAACACCACATCTGGGCGAGTACACTAACAAGCCATCAAACCCGCCACGCAAGTAAGTCAGTGCAGCCAAAAATCACACAAATCGTGCCAAACCCCACCGAATAAGGCGATAGCACACGCACAGCACTCCTGCACCCATCTGCATTCACGGATCAAAAATGCAGGCCCATCTGCGAATCAACCCAAAACAACAGAGCAGCGCCCATCTGGCAGGGTACACAACACAACAATGCGACATCCACGCACCTCTGCAGGTCTCACACCAGCAACAATCAGCCACAGCGTGTCAGTCACGATTCACAACAATCGAGCCCATCATGGCAGTCACGAGTCACACAATCACCCCATATGGCGAGTCACATCACAACAGAGCGCCCCCCGTCGGGCAGTCACACCACACATCAGCCCATCTGGCATCACAACACCAAACAATCACAGCCCCAACTGGCATCATCCAACACTCCACCCCACCATGGCCCCTCTACACCACAACAATCAGCCCTCTGCAGTCAGACACAACCATGCAGCCCCATCTGGCCACACCACAACAGAGACAGCCACATCTGGCAGTCACATCACAAACATCATCCCCACTGCGCATCACATCACAACAATGCATCCGAAATCAGCCCTCCATGGCATCACTACACAACAATCACCCACCACCTGCACAGTGCAGTCACAATCACAACAATGCAGCCCCAACCTGGCAGTCCATAGCTACAACAATCAGCCCCATCTGGCAGTCACACCACAACAATCAGCCCCCACCATGGGCAGTCACATCACAACAAGTCAGCCCAACACCTGAGCAGTCACATCACAACAATCACCCTACCTGGCAGGTCACCAAACACACAATCACCCCCACCTGGCAGTCAAATCACAACAATCAGCCCACCTGGCAGTCACACACAACAATCAGCCCCACCTGGCCACAACACATCAGCACCCCACCAAAGCATACACACAACCCACCTGGCAGTCCAAAAACACACACAACACCCAGGCCCCATCTGGCAGTCATAAAGTCACACAATCATGCCCCATCTGGCTGTCACATCACAACAACTCAGCCCCACCTGGCAGTCATAACACAACAATCAGCCCCACCTGGCAGTCACATCATAACAAAAGCCCCATCCGACAGTCCACATATCACACAACAATCAGCCCTACCTGGCAGTCACATATCACACACCAATCAGCCCCATCTGACATGTCACATATCACACAACAATCAGCCCTACCTGTCAGTCACATATCACCACCAATCAGCCCCATCTGACAGTCACATATCACACAGTCACAATCGCCCTACCCTGGCAGTCACCAATCACACACCAATCAGCCCTACCTGGCATCACATATCACACAACAATCAAGCCCCATCCTGACAGTCACATATCACACACCATCAGCCCCATCTGACAGTCACATATCACCAACACTCAGCCCTATCTGACAGTCCTACATATCACACAGCCATTCAGCATCCCCTCACTCGCAGTCTGGTAGATATATGAACAGTCACATATCCACACCATTCAGCTCCCTCACGGCCACAGTCTGGCAGTGATCATCACACACCAGTTCAGCATCCCTCCCCCACAGTCTGGTCAGTATCATCACACACACGACCCGTTCAGCATCCCCTCCCCACAGTCTGGCAGTATCATCACACACCATTCAGCATCCCTCACCCAACATGTCCCGGCATAATCATCACGACACAGTTCAGCATCCCTCACCCACATAATGGTAGTCATCAATCACACAGCAGGGGGCATTCACGCATGGGCCCTCAAGCCCACATTCTGTGCAGTCAATCAGCCACACAGTTCCGCTCAGGCATCACTCCGCCACAGTCCGTCAGTAAGCATCACACACCATTCAGCATCCCCTCACCAGGGCCACAGTGCTGGTAGTATCAGCACCACACAGTTCAGGCCAAATCTGCATCCACCGTATGGTAGTATCCGCACAGCCACAGTGTCGAGCACATCCCTCACCCAGTCTGAGTAGTATTCAGTTGCAATCACACAGCAGTTCCGCATCTCCGTCCCCCCTGCTTCGGCAAGTATAATCACACCCAGTGCAGGGCATCCCTCACCCACAGTCTGGTAGTATCATCACACAACCATTCATCAGCATCCCTCACCCACAGTCCTGTTAGTATCATCACACACCATCCAGCATCCCTCACCCACAGTCGGGGAGTATCATTACACAACCACCCCGCATCCCTCACCCACAGGTCTGGCAGTATCAATCACCACCACGCAGCAGCATCCCTCACCCACAGTCTGGGCAGTATCATCACACACCATTCAGCATCCCTCACCCACAGTCTGGCAGTATCATCACACACCAATTCAGCATCCCTCACCCCACAGTATGGTGAGTATCATCACACACCATCCATCAGCAAACCTCACCCAACATTCTGGCAGTATCATCGACACACCATTCAGCATCCCTCACCCCTGTCCTTCGCAGTATCACCACACACCATCAGCATCCCTCACCCTCAGTCCTGGCAGTATCATCACACCACCTTCAGGCAAACATCATCCCCCCACCTTCTGGCAGTCCTATGACCCCCAGCATTCACCTCCCCCCCCCACCCCTGCTTCGGCCAATTTTCATCACAGAACTCAATTTACCCTCACTCTCTTCTCCGCAGGTCCTATTACACCACATACTGCGACTCACCCATCCCCCAACTCTCCGTATCCATCAGCTTTTTTCACACTGAAATCACCTGCTAAAAACACAAAAGTCAAAAGTGTACTTACAAAATCATATCATAGTGCCTGCCTACCAATAAGGAAACATCTGAACAAACCCTTTTGGATTTCCTGAAACAAGTTTGATGACTGATTCCAAGATAGATATTGGCCAGATTCTGGCAACCAGGAAGAAGGCGCGGCAAGCAGTACAGGTCGGGGGTGTTTGGAAGACCAAAGATGTAATTGGTATGATCCAGGCTCCAGTCCAGAGCGCCGTGCTGATGTACACTGATTGATTTGCATCTGGTCACAGATTGCCAATGAAGCACAAGTTTCACCCTAAAAAGTCTGGCATATATGACCAAAATCCACTGAAAATAGTGCAATCAATCTTAAATAGTGTGTGTTGTGTGTGTATGTGCGTGTGCGTGTGTGTGTGTGGTGTGTGTGTGTGTGAGTGAGTTGTGTGTGGGTGTGTGTGGTGTGTGTGTGTGTGTTTGTGTGTGTGGTGTGTGTGTGTGTGTGTTGTGGTTGTGTGCATGTGCATGTGTTTGTGCGCGCATGATGTTGGTATGTGTGTTTGTGTGATGTCTGTAGTTTACAAACATAATGCATTTTTGGTATGAATACTTATCATTCATTACCAATCATGTCATGCATTATGATGATAACATCTCAAAATCATAGTGATGATTTTAAAGCTCTGGCTTTTTTGGTTGTATTTTCCTTTTTTTTTTTTTTTCCCTGTTTTTCCCCCGTTGGTGAACCTTTTGTCATTCATTATTCCATACTGATTGGTCCACCTGTCGTAAAAGGCTAGGTGTGAGAAGATCGAGGTGAACTGATATATATTAGGGTGAACATTCTGAATGGCCCTTAGGAACCTAAAGCGAAACAGCACAAGACATTGGTTTTAGGAGTTGAAACTTACGACAATGTTTTATAAACATGAGTCATATGCATCAGGGGTTGTATAGGTCCACTGTATGTGGTGTCATGCATCTCACCTTCCAACAGTTGCAGGGCAATCTCCTTGCTCAGGGGTCCCACAGCCAACTGGTTGCCGATGCCGCACTATGCAGAACGCGTTTTCCCCACAGAATCATTGGTCACAGGATCCGGTTGTAATCCACAGATGGATTATCTCACCTAAAGTACATAAGAGAACAACAGGTTGAATATACCATCTACTGAGGGTGTGCAGGGGCAGTAAGTATTGGCATGATGTGCCCAGATGGGAGATCGTAGGTTTCAATTCCCATCTAAATCCATTTGCAGGGTCATAAGATCTTGGGGCCATGGTAGGTCTCCTGTGTCGACCTGGGTTTTGCTCTTGGTTCAGGCTGGAATTAGGCCGACAACCACACGGTCCCATTTTCATTCCTTGCATGGTGATAGTGTTGGGCTCCAAGCTTTCATGGCGCCAACACTGCAGGTGCGCTTTTATTTTCTCACGCGGGATATATGAATGCGGAAGCAAGTATATAGTAAGGCCCTGTCAAACAGTCTAATACCCAGAATGAAACTTCATAACTCGAACTTCATCATGCTCATCATCCTGCACTGATATCATGGGGGGGTTGGGTGGGGGAATTCAAATTCTGTGGCCCTGCATGCCGCACTCTATATTGACAGCATCAATGTTTTAATTTTTTTCTTTTTTTCCACACCTATGTCCTTGCTGAGTTTTTGGTGTGATGTTGCGTGTCTGGCACCGTGAGGTCAATGGAGCACTGTCCATGGATGGATTGTGTAACACCCTCGTGGGGAGATGGGCTCACGGCAAAGCTGGCTACGTGTTAAGCAATTATTGTTTGGTCAGTAGTCACCGCAAACAGCAACTGTCAGTGCACATATACAGCACCAATGGTTCACACTGCTTAGGTGGCTTGTAGATGATGTCGCCTGCGTATGTTTTGATCGAACAAGCCAATGCCACCACCAAATGACTCTCAGCATGGTCAGCTCTCCTTCTAGGTTGCCTCATAACGACTTGATCCTGACCTGCCCTCTGGACGCCAGTGTTGGGCTGGGGGGACAGTGTGACCAACTAGTGTGTAACTACGGATAGACAGGGCAGAATAATCATCGTGGGGTGTAATTCTGCCTGGAGTGTGGCCCTGACCATGAACCGACAAAAAAAGTGATGCTCTGACCATAAGGCCAGCCCTTAGCATGATACGACTGACAAAATACAGCCACACAAGCAGAGTCATAGCCCAGTCCTAGAGGGCTGTCAAACTATAGTGGGTATCAGACAAATGAATCTTATTTCAGCTTTAGATTCCTGAACCTGATGCAGTCCGAACACTGTTGGATGGGTCATCAATCCAACTCAGAGTCTACCCGAGATTGAGGGCATGCCAGGCAACGGAAGAATCTTATTTCAACTAGTTTAGTGAGACATTCGTAGCTGATATGCTTGTGCAACTTGGACACTCCCAACATAGCTACAGACTGGGTGCTGCCACCCCCTGACCATCTTTAACAGACTGGGGTGCTCACCCCTCTGACCAATCTTAATAGATGGGTGCTGCACACTTTCTGACCAACTTTTAATAGACCTGGTGCTGCACCCTTCGAACAATGTTATAGACTGGTATTCTGCCCACCTTCTGACACTGTTAATAGATGGGTCTGCCCACCTTCCGACGCATTTTACTAGACTGGGTAGCTGCACACCTTCTGACCGCTTAACAGACTGGGGTGCTGCACGCCTTCTGACCAAACTTTAATAGACTGGGTGCTGCCACCTTCTTACCAGTGTTAAAAGACTGGGTGCTGGCACACGCTCTTACCCACTTAAAACAGACCGAGTGCTGCACGCCTTCTGAACCAATGTTAATAGACTGGGAGCTGCACACCTTCTTACCAGTCTTAAAAGACAGGGTGCTGCACACCTTCTACCAACCTTTACTAGCTGGGGTGCTGGCCATCTATGACCACTTTAATAATCAACTGGGTGCTGCACAACACCTTCTGACCAATGTTAATAGACTGGGTGCTGCCCACCTTCTGACCAACTTTACCAGCGGGGGGCTGCACACTCCTGACCAAGTTTAATAGACTGGGGTGTTTGACACCTTTCTTCCCATTGTTAATAGAACTGGGGTGTGCACACATTCTGACCAATTTATATACTGGGGTGCTGCACCTCTCTGACATTGTGTATAGACTGGGTGCTGCACACTTCTGACCCACTTTATAGACCTGGGTGCTGTACCCCGTCTGACCACCTTTTATAGCCTAGGTGCTGTACACCTTCCTACCAGTGTTAATTACTGTGTTGCTGCACACCTTCTGACCATGTATACATTACCTCCATACCTGTGAAAATCAGTCTACAGCAGGAACATTTACATGTGACAGTGGTGGTAACATACCACTTCACTCTGCTTTGTTTTATTCCTCTAAGCCACACCATACTTTTTGCTAGTGGTCACCTGCGACCCACTACCAACAGTCCTAGCTGCAAGGCGTGCGCATGTCTCTTGGAATTGATAAGCCCATTGTCATC